>BMAO01025337.1:0-157028 GCA_019973975.1 Trichonephila clavata
GATATTTAAAGGAAAGTATCTCCGCAAACGTCAGCTATATGAACAAAATGGGCAAGTAAAATGAACACAAGTAAACAGTACAGTTAGGTGGTAACGAATGTAAATTTTATTACATCGAGATAAAGTAAAGGTTCACAAAAAGATGCTCCAAATTACAATTATTCACACTAAATCAGGATTCACAGCAACTTTGCATTGACCGCCAAACAATTTCAAAAACACCTGGTTTGTCATTAGTTCCCTGCTCCGGTCAGTATTCATGCAACAAGGTCCATTTCACTGTCAACGGGTATTTTGTGCACATGGTCTTCCAGGGACCAGAAAATGAAATCCAATGATGATAAATCCGGTGACATTGGTGACCAAGTGATCAGTCCACTTCTGCCGATCTATCAAGCTTCGAATTTTCGGTTCAGGTAAGCAAGTACGACAATTATGCTATGATATGGAGCCCAATCATGTTGAGTGAGTGAGTGATTTTGGGGTTTATTGGCGCAAGAGCCGATTTCGGCTATACTGCGCCAAACATTTGTTTTAATATCTGTGGTCTAGACGGGAATAGAAAGAAAGAATGAAATGAATGACAAGAAAGAGGGTCTAAATAGAGAAGGATCACTAGGGTACCCCGGGTTCGTGAAGCCCATGTTTACCAAAGACAGTAAACCCGTGGAAAAGGAAAAGATCACTAGGCACCTCGGGATTGTGACACCCGTACTCACCTAAAGAAGGTGAGCCCCCTGAGGGTCCCAATCATGTTGAAACTACATATCTCGATTTATGTGTTATGGAAGAGCGCCCAGAAAAGTCGATAACACTGCCTCGAGAAATATGAGGCATTTTCGACCACCCAATCGGGGTGGGAGCAATTGAGGTTCCAACAAAACAGTTTCCAATTATTTCAGCCCACACATTTACGATGGTAAAACGATGTTGCTCAGTTTGACTTCTCGTTCCATGCGAGTTGTCGGAAGTCCACACATGTAAATCGTTTGTAATGAACACACTTTCAAGATTGATTTACGCTTCATCTAAAAAAAAGACAGAGGTCTGAAAACTGGGGTCCATGGAACTTTTCTACATGAACCTTATGTCATTTCTGCACACTTTGGACAGTCGTTAGGCTGCAGTATATGCACCATTTGCAGATGGTAAGAATACACACCTTGCTCATTCAATATCCGCCACGCTGCTGAATAACAAGTCACAAATTTCTGAGCAATAATTCATGTGCTGTTATTCGAGTTAGATGTCCTGGTATTCGATGGACTGTATAGGGCTTATTCTTCGAGGTTGACAGTCCACTTCAATTGTCTGCTCCCCAAATCGTGCATGTTGCTTCGCAGTTAACAACGTTCGCACAGATTTCGATGCATACATGCAAACATCTGATGCTGCGATTTTCTTCTGTTGGAGTTTTGGTCTTCGTAAATTTGCCTATCTCGTCAGCAAATTGCCTTTGACAGCTGCTGCAAATGAGAGATGCATATCCTCTAGCTATAGATGTGTTTAGTATACAAACGATTTATCTCATCAGTAGTAAATAAGATCGCACACTGATTAAAGCTGGAGTGGTTAGCAGAGCTGTATACTGTTTTGGTACACACAACGCCATCTGCATACGCATGAGTACATTTACAGACACACTATCTTATGCAAAATTGGTTTCCTGACATATTCCCTACCTCTCCTCAAAATTGGAACGCTAAGTTTTTGAATCATTCTTAATTTCTCTCACTTAATTTATATTTAATTTTATTCTGCTTATTTCAAAAACAAGTTTTTTAATTTTTCTCTCTGCAGACAAACATATGAAATGTACCGAATTTTCTTTAAATTTGAACTCCCTGTTTCATTATGTTTTGTTTTCGGCATAACCTTGTTTTTAGACGTATTGTCCGTTGACAGAGGAGTCCAATTTCAACAAAAAAGATTTTCTTTAAAGTATTCTAATTTGTTATTTGTTTTTAATTTTCTAAGTATATTAATTCTAACAATATTCAGGTAAATTTATATGAGTATAACATTGATAATAATGCTTTAAGTGCTACACTCAATATAAATCAGTCATTTGGAGACAATACTGTTAACGATCGAAAATAGCTGAGTTGGTTTCGAAATTTTGGTCTGGTAAGGTTTCTATACAATATGAATCTCATGGAATATCCAAAACAATTGTGAAAGAATGGGAGGAAGCGAGTCTAACGACACTGTATGTCTTATACTGCTAGGACGTTGATGAAATACCCCCATTAACAATTTAAAGTTATATCCTCAGTACTTGTTCAGCGGCATGGCCCGATACTTTTCCACGACAGTGTTCAACCGCATACAAAAACATTGTGAAATAAATCTAATTAAAATATGAAATTTTACTGCATGAAAGCTTATTTACCGGATCTTTCGCCAATTGACTTTCATTTTTTAACATTTAGCACAGTTTTTATGGATTTGACAGTGTGAGGATAAAAAAATACTGAAAAATTCCACGTCGGAATTTTTTATTCTAAAAATCAAAATTTCTTTGAAACAGATATTCATGCGTTAAATTCTCGTTGGAAAAAGTGCATTGAATCAAATGTAGTATATTTTGATAAAATAAACAGCCTTTACAACAAGTTATGCAGTTTTATATGTCCAATTAAAAATACAATATTTCATATACACATTTTTTATAAATTCATCCTGTTATAAAATGGAAGAAAGCCGTTTAGCACATAATTTCGGTAAAAACTGGTTATATTTCTAACCATATTAAAATTAGATTTTAAAAACTCTTGGGTATTCTACAGACACTGTTTACAGACTCAATATCTGTCTAATAAGGTCTAACTTAGTAACATATACATTCATGGACAAAAAAATTAATGCACCAAGAAAGAGTCGTCAGAATAAAGCAAATTTTAAATATGTAATGACTATTTTGATATTACATGATTAGAAAATCAAAGAAAAAAGATCATTTATTTCAGAGATAAAGGCAAAAGAACGGAGGATTTAATTCCAAGTTGAACATCCCCTAGCGTAAATGCACGATGTGATACGATCGGGCATTGAGGCATACAAGTTCTATATGATGTATTGAGACATTTCGTTCTATATTTGCTTTAACCTTGCCTCTAGTTCCTTCAAATTCGTAGGATGCCCAACTCGCCATCTCAAACGATCCTAGATATGCGCGATTAAAGACAAATCTGGGGATTGGGCAGGCCAAGGAAGGGTAGTAACAGTTCGGAGATAGTCTTGTGACACCCTTGCCGTGTGAGGACGAACATTATCGTGTTAAAAAATGGCTCCCGGGAGCCGTTGCATGAGTGGCAACACATGTGGTTGCAGAATGTCATGGACATACCGCTGGGCTATCAAGGTTCAACGGATCAATACTAGGGGTGACCGTGTATTGTAGGCAATGGCACCCCATACCATCACACCAGCTGTGGGAGTGGTGTGTCGCTGTAAAGCAAAGGCAGGATTGAGGCGTTCACCACGGGGTCTCCACACACGAACACGATTGTCATCACTGCTGAAATTGAAACTGGATTCGTCGCTAAAGACGACCTGGTTCCATTCCGCTGCAGTCCAGTTTCTGCGTGCGCGACACCACTCCAAAAGGAGGTGTCGATGGGTGGGTGTCAAGGGCAGCACATGTAATGGGCGCCACGATCCCAAATGTCCTACAGCCATGTACTTTCCTATGGTTCGAGAAGACACAGGGGTCCCTAGTGAAGGTGCTACCTGCGACTGGATGGTGGGTGATGAAGCAGTTGGCTGTACGCGTGCATTTCTTACTATGTGGTGGTCTTCTCGACAACTGGTTTGTCGAGGGCGTCCTGAGCCTGGTCTTCGTGTTAATTACATCTCTCGGATCCATTGGTCCCAACACCTCTCCACAACACAATCAGAGCGGCGTAATTGACGAGCTACTCGCCTAGCTGACCACCCAGCTTCCATCATGGCGATGATTCTCCCCCTCTCAAACTGCAACAGCTGCTCATATTGTCTTCGAAATCTGCGTAATGGCATGTCTACCCCTCAGCTATCCCCTTATAATGGATTCAGCGCACTCAAACAAGCTTTGGTTACCTGTTTTATACTCCACGGAGAACGACGTTAAACACCCTCTACCGGCTATACGTAATGCGCATTCACGCTGCATTTCTAATCTTTGGAGTATCTCTCCGGCATGTACCTTCATGCCAAGTTTCGTTACGATCCCTCAATTATTTCTTGGTGCGCTAATTTTTTTGTCCATGAGTGTATATTCAGAGTTTAAAGGAAGTGTTGCTTTAGTAATATAATTTAAAAGCTGTCACTATGAATAAATTTTATGATATGTAATGTGCTCCAAGGTTATGAATAAGTGTTTCAAGGTATTAACTGCTGTTATCAAAAATCATACAAAAGAGTATTTTCATTTATTAATAAATTTCTCCATTAAGTTAACAGATCTATGTTCCCCTTCCAAGAAATATTGGTGTGAATGTTTCAGATTTAACTCTGTAATTGGTTTAAAGTACAGAGGTACCGTACGAGCTCACGACTGCTGACCGCAACCGGTTTCCCGTACGCTGTATGGACACTGTCATTTTTTTCTTTTTCTTTTGATTTTCGCATATTTTTTACTGTTATGGTGAGATTAGAAGTGCTACTATTTTTAAGTGGTGTTGTTTGTTCATGGTATTGAAGTACTTCTTATCCTGGATTTTCTTTGAGGTGAAGACGAGAATTTTCGTTCAAGGCAGGAATTTAGATTCTTAAAAAGATTCAAGAAAGAATGTGGATGGGCAAAGCAATGTACAATTTGTTGTTTGGGAAGAAATGAAAACGTAAAGAAAATCCAAAAAAGCAGATATTATCTACAATCCCATTGAAGTTTAAGACAGTACTACACCATGCTTCAAATTGTGTATCTATATATATGTACGCTCACACAAATTCCTCAACTATTTGAAAAAAAGCTACGAACATTAAATCTTTTTTTAAGTATGACAGAAATTATTTTAAGATATATGAAATATTCTTCATATTATGCAGAGTGTACTGATAAAATGTGATCATTTAGGGGCTTTTGTGTTCCACAATTACAAAGTAAAAAACTGTTTGAAAACTTTAAGGTATCCGAACACGTTCAGAGTACTTTTTAACAAAATAGCACATTAAAACATTATAAATGCTCTTTTAATACTCAATACCAATAAATATTACTATTTAACTATCAATATTTAAAATACATTACCTGAATGTTACAAAAATCCCAATTATAGGTGAAATTTTAGCAATATTTTTGAAAAACTTCAAAGCAATTAGAGAAAAAAGTAATAAACATATGTTAGTAAAAGTATCACTAAAACAAATTAGATGCATTTATCTAGAAAATGTACTAAAATTTTAATTTTTTATTAAAATTTGAAACTTTTATATCTGATTGAGTAAACATTATAAGAAATGTTACACTTTTTATGAGACCATTATTTAAATAACAAACCATTACTCAAAAAGTATTCACACAATAAGAAATAATTTAGTACATTCTCTAGAAAATAACATAAATATCAGGTTCAAAACGTTTTATAGAGATACATTCGTAATATTTTGAGTAATCAGACTCGCCATGATAGATTTTGAGCCATTTAAATTCCCACTTCTGATAGATCAAAAACCCAATTCCTGTTTTTCTAACTTTATAAAATGGATTGTAACGTGGCCTCTAGGTAGCGTAGAAACAAAATAAAGTATATTTCGTAAAGTCAAAAGATAGCTCTATTCAATAAAGCAAAAAAACAAAAATATCTATCTTAATCGAATTTGGTTATTTTCAACGTGTTCGGATACCTTAAAATAGAAAACTAAAATAAAATCCTTCATCTTCACATACAGTTAAGTATTTTGCTTAGTTATATGCAATAAAAAATGCGCCTTTTTATGGGAACATTTAGGACAAAAAAAATTGTTCTCTTCAGGGTTTAATACTGGGCATTATTTACAGGCCCGTGTTTTGAGATTCGGCCTTGTTGACTCTCCTGATTGTTTGCTGCTCCAATGACTAGAAGGCACCTTTTTTCTTGCCCTGCTTTTGAGATCGTCTTTTCTCGAACTTTTTCCCGACGTTCCCTATCTTTTGGACAATTTGGTGTATTTATTGGCCTGCTAAGTGCCATAATCTCGAAGAAGCAATGTCCTGGCGTAGATAAAAAAATATTAATAATGCATAATGATTTAAAATTCGTCATATTTTGCAGAATGTACTGTTTTTATTCCCCAAATAAATCTTTTTGATATTGTTTTTCAATACGCAGGTCATTATTTGAGATCAATTAGCCCCTTGCCTCTCGCTCCCGTCAAATTCAAGGGGTGAAATTTCCCTCTCTATTCCTCGTGCCCGTGATATTTCCGGGCTCGAGTGTTGAAAAGTAACTTACCATAAAGCGTGAAACAATCTATTTTTAAGCCTAGAATATTGTTTTTTTCCCCTTTATCTATACACCAGATGGCAGCACCAGATTATTTTTAACGTGTTTAGCGAAAATTATTATTTTTTAATTAAATGTTAGCACAGCAAACATATATAATAGCGATACGGTTTTTATAATCTTAGGTCAAGTACTCTCTCTCTCTCAGTTGCGCTCTTCGTAAAAACACATGGGTAAAATTTCTGGAAATAAAACTGATACAAAAATATATCTTTTTTAGTATTGTATACATTATACAGTTAGAGACAGGAAGTAAATCGGATTGTACTTTTAGTACTTTTTGTCCGATTACAATAAAAAATGTCGGAGCAGTAGACGTTGTAGACCAATACATTGGAGATTACTGAATTGCTCGAAAACGAGGTAAGAAGTACCATAAGAAAATATTTTTTTTACTTGTTAGATCAAAATATTTTGAACTATTACCTTATTTATAAAAAACAAGGAGGCAAAAAATCATATTTGATGTTCGTTTATCTTTAGTAGATGAACTTATTGAAAAGTATCAGAAACCACTGCAAAAAGAGGCCGGCCGAATTTGGAGACTAATTCCAACCATTCGATTAAAAGACATTTTATTAGACAGATACCTTCAACTGAAAAGAAGTGGCAACCATCAAGAGAATGCAAAGTTTGTTGTTCCAAAGAGATGAAAGCAATAAGAGATGCAGAAAGGAAACTCGGTACTACTGTCCAGTTTGTGATTTTGGCCTTTGCATCTCGTGTTTTGAAACTTATCTCACAAAAAAAAAATTACTAATGTTTTTCTTTTTTTTATGCAAGAGTGTAATAAAATTCATTTAATGTTTAAAACTCTTTTTTTTTTTTAAATTTTTCTTCATTGTTGGAAAGCCAACATTCAGTGATTATAACCCTAAATGTTTGCTTTTCTTAAAAAACTAAATTTCGTATTTCAAGCTAAAAATTAATCCAAAAATGAAAAAATGAATACATATATTGAACATGTACTTAGTTTTATATAATTTTTTTGAATAAAAAAATAGGCACCTTTAGGACCGTTTTCTTCAAAATAATCCGATCGTTAAGGGGTTAGAAGAAACTCTCAAAAAGCATTAATTAAGTTCCGATAGTCATGGTTTTTCTGCAGACGAGAAAAATCTCAGGACATTCATGCAGATGAAAATATGAAGAATGAATCATACTTCCTTATTAATTGATCCCTCTATCGTCAACTGTGTTATAAGATTTTCGCTTCTTGTCTCTTGGTTATATAAGGTTTTATTAAAGATAATCCTTATGTAACCATGGAATCAAAATATGGTAAAAAAAATTATAAGATCGATTTTAACTAGATCACTACGTGTAGGAGTTGAGAACAGAAGCTTGTGATATTTTTGAAATATTTTAGGTAATAGAAGTACTTGTCTCAAAAATAAATTGATGACAAATGCTGTTTGCTTGAATGTATAAAAATAAAGAAGTTTATTTTTTGATGAAATAAAATATGACGCATTTTCTAAATCAGTATAGAGATACAAATGAATGTAAGAATCCTTATAAATAATTAGTACTTTAAGAGAAAAAATCTTGATTATTGCAAAGTCTTAGAATGTTGATTATAGCAGAGTTTCAGAATGTTGATTATAGCAGAGTTTCAGAATGTTGATTATAGCAGAGTACATTGTAGGAAAATATGTCATATACGTTACCGGCAAAGTATGAAACACTGGCATTCTATGGAATACTTAGGCATCGTATATCATGTCGGGTATTGTAAGGAAAAGTATGAAATTTAAAAATTATTACACAGAATGTTCATATAAAAAACGAAATTAAAATTAACGTACTTGTTGAAACGTTGTATACTTGAATAACATTTTGAATTAGTTGTCATCACATTTTTCACGCAAAACCATTTCTTATTTTGGCACTTTGTTTTACACACACTTTTTATCAATCCTTTGCCGTTTCCACTAGTCTTAGATATTGTAAACTATCGGAGAGGAAATTCATGGTCAGAAATATCTTCAATACAAAACAAGCTCTTTGGGCATAAAGGGAATTATGATGATGCATATAGTTGTTTTAAAATTCCTTCAGATAATTCAAGTCGGTAAAACCCTTCCTTTTCTGACTCATTACAAGTGCCATCATATTGACATTCGGGAAAAGAGTATAGGTTTTTCTACAGTCCTCTTTTTAACACATTTGGGCAAGTTTCACAAAGATGGACATAAAGTTCAATATCAAAGCGTGGAACGTTTTTGTATTTGGGGTTTTAAAGTTTTTTCTTCTCACAATTCTAACACGTCTTCCCTGTCCATCAGCCAAATCAGCTTCATGAAGTACGTAAAATATTTCAAAATCCGTTACAGAAAACTGTATAATACCGACACCATCTTTAATAGGTTAAATGCGAGTTCACACTTTTTTTCTCCAATTCATGCCACCACAAATACCGTCCCGGGGTTTCTTCTTAGTAATCATTTTGACTGTTTGTAAAAAACTTCTGGTAAATAATTTCAGTTAAGAACAAACTGGGTTTTTTTACAGAACTAACTCGGATTTTGGGTAGTTCGTTGTCTAATAGTTGTTTCATGGCTATAGCCCATTAGTTTATCTTGAACCTGTCAGCTTTCTCCACCATTTTCCTACAGCACAGGAAAATCTAATTTTTTGTTGCGCAAATTTAAGTAAAATTGCGTGTTTTGACGCTCTTGAACAAACCGCAAAGTGCAACTGACAATTTCTGAGCTAGAGGCATGCGTTAAATGTCATGTACATTACTAAGAGATGTTCGAATTGAATCGGAAATGTATTTTATACTTTACCAGTTTCTCATTTAGCATTCTAGAAAAAGACTAGTCAATGTGCGAAATATGAACAATTTCAAACATTACTGGCTAGTTTAAGGCGTTATACGAATTCCTAGGCATTCTATAGAAAGGTGGATTTCCTACTTTGTCGGTAACACAGCATTTCTTAAACTGTGGGGTGCGCCCCCTGGGGGCCGTCATATCCCTGTAAGGGGGGGCGCGAGCTTATTGAGAAGTCAAAAATAAAACATTTAAAATAAGTTTTAAATTACTGAAAGGAAGTAAAACAAAATAGATTATGGCATAGTAGAAAACAAAACATACATTTACACAGACATAATATACTTATAAATATATCAGTACTTCACAATATTTTTGGTGTAGTTAATTTATCAATATTGAATTTAAAAAAGTTTAATAATTACTAGTGCCTCTCATGCGCTTTCCATGTACAAAATCTAATAATTATCTTGATAGTTTGCCTGGTTTAAAATTAAAGTGGTAGTATAGATTTAGCATCAAAGTATATTTCCATTGTATTCAATACATAACTTTTGTATGGGGGAGGGGCGCAATGAAAGTCATTATTAAACATTGGGTTGCACATATTGAAAGTTTGAGAAGCACTGCGGTAACATATATAAGAAAGCAATATGTTATTCAGCAATATATCCTTTTTCCTTGATCTCATGCAACAAATACTTGGGGTATATATTCTTTGCTCCAGCAAAAAGTTCGGTTGAAGCCGTCTGTGCTAATTGCTGGTTCAAAAGACATTCCATGAAAAGCATGTGATTAGTCGAATTTTTACCAACAGAATTTTTTCCTGAAATCCAGGAAAATATGTTGCAGGTATTCACACATGAATTTGACTTATAGCTTCTGATATACTGTAAATGTGCCAATCAACGACTGTAAACTTTTGTCTCAATCAAATGCACATTTCCTGGCAGATCGTGATGACAGATTTTTTAAACTATCAGGAGAATAGTTTCTTTGAATTTATATAAAACGATTGTAAACGCTTCGATAAATTCAATAAATTATAATAACACACAAATGTAGATTCGTTTTTAAGTTATTTTCTCCTAAAAGATCCTCAAAATTTTATTTTCATGAAAATCGTACTCGATAAACTGAAGTATTCTGATGTATATTGTACCACTGGCGCCATCTTCCAATAATAGAGGAAATTAATAACTGATAACTAATATTGACAAATGTTTCAAAGGAGCGGAAATGATTCGGTGAAACGTGATATAAAAAATATATTGAACAACAGTATAAGTGAATATAAACATCATCTTATTATAAAATCCTTGCAATTATTTAGAAAATAATTTCCTTTTTCGTTAAAAAATAACCATTCCTTATTTTGATAGCGGGATTGTTCCATGTCATTTTTCTTTAATCAGTTGTACTCATTTTTATCAATGAAGAGCATACTTTTAAATGGCAAAAAAGATAAAAGATTTCTTTTTAACAATTTTTTATCATCATCACGGAAGACCTTATTAGTGTTAAGATTTTTTTTTAAGATTTAATCTGAAAAGAAAATAATTATTGGAGAGATAAAAAAAAAATTGAAGCATTCATTAGTATAAGATTTCAAATAAAAAGCGACAAAAATAATTAAGAATCGCTTGCCTCTTTCATTAACCAGAAACATTTCCAAGATAAGCAAGAATACTTAGTACTTAGAAAATCTTTAGAAGGAAGGAGGGGGGTGTCTAATGAATATTAGAATATATTAATTTTACGATACCACTTAACTTATTTGCAAACATATTGTAGGAAATTCAAAATAAAAAAAAATACTTATCAATAAATTTTAAAAAAAATATCATTTTTTCCTGGAATAAGTTAATGAAATTATAAAAAGAAATAATACTTAGAATAACAAAGCCATCTTTAACTATAAACCTTGGAAACTTGTTGAGTACTATACAGACATTTAAAAACTCCTATCTCCTTTTTTTTAATTACTAGATTTTTTTTAATATCTAACTTGAAGAACTATCAATAAAAAACAATAATTAGTATACAAAGAGAGAAAACCACTACACAAAAAACAATTTACAAGTAAACTCAACAAAGTGGAAATTAGTACACACACAATTTTGATAAAACCTAACAAAAAGAAAGAGGAAGGAGCTGAATATTCTTCTATTAAGAACAAGTTTGCAAAGAATAATTGATCGTCTCTTGAGATACCCGTTTCATTTATCATTCTGTTTCTAAGGAAAACAAAGAAGCCTATCTTTATCATTTGCTTTGATGTTTCGAAGAAGTGTTTTGAAATAATTCTTTCTTTTTGCTTCCTCTAAGAGAAACACTTGTGAAATTTATATTAAACAGAGGGAGGACGTTTATGAGAAACAAGGTAAGATCTTGAGTGTCCAGAGAGGAAAGGATTCCGCTACTGAATATTTTAGTTCTTTGTTCCTTTAACAATGACCGAGAATATCTGCTATGTAAGATTACGTAAGTGGTCTGCGTAACCGGCGCATGGAAATGTTTTTTTTTCGGTAGCTGTAAATGGTAAGGATTTTTCTTTACAAGCGGTGTTAACACGTAAATATCCCCCCCCCCCTCCTTGTTATTTAGGATAAATTTTAAAGTGCGAAGGATGAATTTGTGATTTGAACTTGTTAAACAGAGAGAGAGAGAAAAAAAGTTATTTCAATAATTATTTAAAACTGCAAACTCTTACGACAAAAATAGGAGTACCGCTAGTTATATACCTTTCTTGAAATTTAAATTATTAAATAAATAAAAAAGCAATTTTTTTTAAAAGAGGAAATTTAGAATTTGTTAGTTTTGATGTACAGACGACGTATGAGATACATTGGTCAGTTGAAAGTATAGAATTGATTCAAAAAGAGATAACATATTGTATAATGTAAGCTAGAAAATTTGATTTATGATTTGTGATATGAAACAATTTTATACTATTTCTAAATTTGAGTTTTTATACATTTAATTCCAATTAAGCTGTAAGAGATCAGAAAGGAATCACAATATTAAAAACATTCATGATTATAACATGAAATCACTATGAGATACTAATAAACGCGAATCGTTCGTTACAGGTTTGCATGTAAAACATTTTGCTTACACGTTAATCCTTAGGCTGTTACGATCGCACTGAGTGCGTTCACTTCAATCTATAAACCAACATTACGGATGCGCTACACGCGTTCATCTGGTTTTAGCACTTTTTCAAACGCCCATATCGCGTTCTAAATTAGTTGCTTCTTTTACTAATAAATGACAGCACTAGACTGAATGATAGGTATTAAAACACAATATTTAAGGAGAATTAGTACTAGTTCTCGTTAGTTGTGAACTGACTTTGAGAAATTTAAATAGTCCATTTTTAGTTGTGAAATTTATATAGTTCATTTTTAGATGTGATATTTATATAGTTCCTTTTTAGTTGTGAAATGATGTCAGTTTCAGGCTTTCAAAAAAGCTAAAGACGACTGAGATATCAAGTGATTGCGTGTGTGTTATGTAAATATATGTGTATGCATAGAGAGTTGAAAAGAGTTTTATTTGACCAGACTAATCATTTTGATTAACTAATTACTTACAATGTCTTATTATTTATCTTTTCATGATTTATTATTTTGATTATTGGATCAGGTTAAGTAACAACAATTACACTAAACTCACGTTTCTGAATACATGAAAAAATAAATAAGCATAAGCAGGCAATGAAAAACGTGCCTTTTGGAGGAAACGAAAAAAAAACAACAACACTAGAGGAATATCCAAACGGCAAAAACTGAGAGGCGTAATGGAAGGGCATGGATATGTTAATTAAAACACACACACACACACACACACACAATATATGTTAGATTTTAGTAGTAGCAGAATTATTATTTTCAATTTGATTAACAGCTCATAATTTTATCAACCTGCTTTGCTGAAAGCAGTTTCTTCCATAAATTGAAATACTGGATGGTGATTAAGTAAATTAAATATAAAAATGTATTCATATCCATTACTTAAAAGAAATACACTTGACAAAGTGACCTTTGATCATCAGTGAAAAACTATACATATGTGCATGCTTGGATTTCAATTTTAGAGTAACTTAATTAATATTGAAATATTATGCTTTCTCTAACTCTCAACAAAAAAGATAGAGAACAGAAAGAGAAAGAGAGAAAGTAAAAAGTGAAAAAGTAGCGAAAGAAAAAGGAAATAAAGAGTGTGAGAGAGTAGAAAGAGAGAGCGAGTAGAAAGTTAAGAGTAGCGAAACAGAAAGCAGAAATAGAGTAAAACGGCGAATAAAGATAAAGTAGAAAAAGTGAGAGGAGCGAAAGAGAAAACAGAGAGTAGAAAGGGAGAGTAAAGAGATAGTAGAAAAAGTGAAAGTAGGAAGTGAAATTAAGTTTCCTAATTTTTTTCCGCATATTCCTCAATCTCTGCGTACTCCTTGGGTCACACATATTACACTTAACCGATCACTGCACAAGACTTCCAACTACCGTAAAATTGTGAATGTTGTCAAAAACTGGCAAACTTTTGTTATGATTTTATTTTATAGACCATCTTAATAGCTTTATAATAATACCAAGTTTATTATTCTCCGTTCATGAAAACAAAAATTATAAGTGTTTTATTAAAAGCAGATGCCACATAACTTCAAGCAATATGTCATACTTTAAAATGCGTTTAACTCAAAATGTGTTTTTTCGAAAATGATCAAACCTGGGCAGCAACTAACTGAAATTTTGTGTGTATGTTCCGTATAATAGTAGAAGTGTTTCAATCTTCAGATTTATCAATCACTGTTTTATTACAAAATTTACAGTCCCTTATGTGAATATAATCATTGTTTTAAGCAATTTCATATTACAACTAAGATAAAGTGCTCTAGTTTTTATAAGAATAGAAATATCTTTTATCTTGAAGGTAATTTCAAAAATAAAAAAAATAAAAAAACATAGCAATACAGGAGATTGAAAAATTGAAAATTTGTTCATAAACGTTTGGTACAGAAGAAGCCCAGTTTATGTTATTTTTTATACAATTTTACCAATTTTCTCCCATTTTAATAAGAATAAATTATTTTTCTCTTCTTAATTTTAGCATATTTTCTTAAAATGTGTAGTTAAGAAATCGAAAAATTCCAAAAAAATTCCCATGCTTCCATTTTGAAAAAAAAAAACCTTTTCGCAAGTAGTCGGATACTTTAATACACAAAATTCAACAATGTATCAAATAATATACAGACTGTATCAATTTGAATTTACTACTGTTAAAAAAAAGTTGAGAGGAGAGAGATAGGAAACTCATTTACTTCAAAATGTTTTATTTCTTTTTGAAGTATTTATTACCATTTTATTTTTTTTATTTACCCATTAATGACATCGGATTAAACTAACCCCTTAAATTCCTCCAGGGATAAAGATTACTATTAAAATTAAGTAAAAAAATATGACTATCATTTTCCGAGTAATTTTTCATCTTTCTGAAAAATAAAATTTTGTTGTTCTTTATAAATATAATGCTTTTTAATTTGTTTCATACTTTAGGGAAATGTGTGATTTCCCCAAATTAGTAGGGTAATTTCCAGACAGTTGTAAAATTTCATTGTCCCACTAATTACTTTTAAAGCAAAGCATATTAATAAATTTCTTTTTTTGTAAAATCTTATAAGAACACAGTTAATTATATCGATTTATACATTTTCATTGTTCCCTGTTTCCAGCAATGAGGAATTTAATTGTACTTTACAAAAAGACAGTCTCTTTGAAGTCTTTCTCCCTTCTTGGAACTAAGAAAGAATTCAAAGATCTGTTATTCAAAACAGAGTTGTATTTTCAAGAAGATTATATGACGCTTTCCCGTGACTCTTTTCTAGTACTAGTCAATAATTTATAACATTTATTATTATACAACAAATCACAATAAAAAAAATTAAGGCTTGGTATAATTCAATATCTACATATGCGTCATCTAAATGTGAGAACGTACGGCTGTATATAAGTAAGTTCCTTCTTTTTATACACACATACACACAAGTAACGTTTTTCAGTTATAAAAACAATTACATTTAAATGAAACAAGTCTTTGAAAGTAATAATAATGATGATAATTTTTCATGGTTGATCTGAATTGTTAGTTTTATTTATATTATTAACTTTTTAAATATTGAAATTTACTAGGTGTGAGAAAAATTGATTATTTATGATTATATGGCATAAAGTTTTTAAACTTCCAAATGTGTGTTTATAAACTACGTTTTTTCTAATATGTTACAAGTTGTACTACTTTGAAATAAAATGGTTTATTTATGATTTACACTAATTTTACTAGAATTAATTATTATTATTCTCGTGTACTTTTTAAAAATTATGGATCTTCACTCAATGCACAAACATCGGAAGAAAATAAATTTGGCTTGATTACACCAAAAATCTCAGTGGACAAATAAATACTAATAAAACTCAGAATGATCGAACAGACAAATAAAGAAGATTTATTGTTACGTAACAATTTTTTCCATTAATTACACATTGAGTAGCAAGCTCTAAAATTATTATGAAAGCTGACATTTAATTTAAATTGTTAAATCTTAGACTGAACTGCAGGGTTAAACACGTTTTAAAGCAAAAACGGTATCATTTCTTATTTCTCATTATTATTGAGTAGAAAATATAAATTCTCCCTAAGAGAACAGAAGAGAAAAACAAAGCTTCTAACAAAATAAAAACAGAGAAAATTTAAAAGAACTAAAAAAGACAAACATAAAAATTCATAATATTTGAAGTATGTATGTTTATAAGTAGCTTCGAATGTAAAGTCCAGAGAAAAGTATTATCACAGGAATTGTATATGCATACATACATACATATATATTATATATTATATATTTATATATATATACATACATATATATACATATATATATATTTATATATATATATATATATATATATATATATAATAAAAAAAGTCACACCCCAAGAAAAACTATGTGAAAGTGGGATGAAAATTATTAAATGTGTGAAGTTAATGTATTGAAGGCAAACCTTTTTTAACACCATTCTAGCAACTAAATGTTTTATTCGAAAAACAATAACTTTAAGAACAAAAAGTAACAAGTTAACTGTAGGGCCCTTTTACAAGGTTTTGATATAAGTTTTTATCCGGCTGGCCATTAACTCGAGTTGACGGATATTTTTTTATGCGTGAGTTCTTGTCATGCACATTCCAACAGGTGAGTTAGATGAAAACGAATCCAGAGACATACAAAGACATTTATTCATCAGAGCCCAAACTTACTCTTTTAGGGAGGATCGCACTGGTCAGAGAAATTTTGAAGAAACTGTATATGAAAGGTATATATATATATATATATATATATACAAGGGGTGATCAAATGAAAAGGTACGAAACGACATAAAAATGAAACAGTTAAATATTTGCATATTCCGCCAAGGAGAATGTAGCGAGACATCTCGGGATGCCATTGGAGACTCTGACTGGGATCGGATCATGCGCGGGTGCCCGTATGCGCAGGAGAGAGCAAAGGCTCTTATAAAAAGCGGCGTCCAAATGATACGAGCACAGAATTACTCGAGCACAGAAAAAGCATTAACACCGATGTGTACTGGGAGACACTCCGACGCCTACGCAGGTCCATCAAGAACAAAAGACCGAGGCTGCTCACGGAGGGTGTGGTTCTGCTCCATGATAACGCGCGTCCACACGTCTCCCAGAGTCACACAAATGGAACTGGACAAGTTCCAATGGGAGATGGTGGACCATCCGTCCTACAGTCCGGACATGTCACCCTGCGATTTCCATGTGTTTGGTCCACTGAAGAAACACCTGAAAGGAAAGCGCTTCAACTCGGACGACGTACTCAAGGACACTGTGAAGGACTGGGTCTCGTCACAGCCACAGGAATTCTGGGAACAAGGAATCCTGCGGCTTGTTCATCAGTGGGATCGTTGTGCTCAGGCCTATGGTGTATATTTTGAATAAAGTCTATATTTGTACCCACCGTGTCGTTTCGTACCTTTTCATTTGATCACCCCTTGTATATATAGTACTATGTAGTGCTATGTAGTGCTAGGCATTATCCGGTTACAATATAGACAAGGTCCAAGAAAATGAGCCCAAACTATTGGGCATCAAATTGCATTTGCATATCATCGTGCTGTACGCTAGTCACAAATAAAACTAAAGGGGGTTGTTCATTAGAAGAAATTTAATTTCGATCATAATATCCTGTTGTCGCAATGCAGGTCAGAGTGAACAGTCGCAATGCTAGAAATCTTCAAATATATTATCACTGGTTGTTGGGACTAGACTTACAGCAGAATTAAAATCATATTATAAACGAATTGTATATATAGGGAATTGTATATCCTAAAAATTAATCAAAATCATATATAAAAAAGATATATCATACAGCAAATACAATATCATGAAATATATATCATATACAGCAAACCGTGATTCTAATTTATTTAAAAATTAGTTTAATTTAATTTAACACACAAATAAATTAAAGTATTCTTATAAACTGCGTGTATGTTTGTGAGTTGTATGCTGTATTATATTTTCCAAATAACGTTGATAAATGAATCAATTTACGTATTTAACTTCAAGAATATGAATAGTTAAATTCTGAAACATAGTTGAAGTCTAATCGCTTTAGAGATTACATGAACAATGGGTGTGAATCTACGAAGAAAAATTCACGTAAACTATTGAAGTTGAATAGAATTGTCCATTATATTCTGTTTCAAAGAGAGAAATTGTTTAAAAGTGCAGCAATCGATTAGTTATGATCTTCAGAGAGAGAGAGAACTCGTGGCCTGTGTTATTTCCGTCAAGTTGTGATTTCGATCCATGGTACCACTATGGTACTATGTAGCCACTGATAAACTTTAAGATTGCCGAGGCTCAATGTCGTTAATTAGCTTGATGTGTAAATTAAGAGATAAGGGGTGCCACCGCTAATTGTCACGACTTGATTGCGGCTATGCAGTATATGGTCTTCCATCGATGGCAATCACGTTTTGCTTTGAAGTGTGACATTAATACAGTAAGTTAGTAAGTAAGCTACAGTAAAGTTAGTAAGAAATCGCTTTTAAATTTATTATTGGAAAAATTAATCACTATTT
Organism: Trichonephila clavata; assembly: GCA_019973975.1. Lineage (NCBI taxonomy): Eukaryota > Metazoa > Arthropoda > Arachnida > Araneae > Nephilidae > Trichonephila > Trichonephila clavata. The sequence goes on from BMAO01025337.1 coordinate 18,403, forward strand.
AAATTCATGCAGACTGAATAAACACATCTATATAAATTGCGCATTTCAAGAGTTCATGTAGAATACCAAATATATGAAAATCTATAATATATATTTATGAATTAAAACATATATCGACATATTTTGCATATTAAAACATACTAAAACATATTTTGCATATTTTTAGAAAATGTGTCGTGGAACATAACCTCCCTAAGATTATCATCCCCTCGTCTAATGTTACTCGTTTCTGGACGTGTAGCTGAGTTAATTAATTCAAAAGACATCTTTACAAATCACTATATTTATTGATATTTCTTAATCAAGGAAGGTTACATACACACTATTCAAATTTAAAAACAATAAAACACAGTGGAGAATGAGAAGGGGTCACTAATTGCGGAACTACGAAATCTAAACTGAATCTACGAAAGATCAGCGCGTACAATTACAGCTAACACACGTACACGTATTTACAATTTTTAAATCAGTAACCTGATTCTTAAACTTGGACAGGTCCGTCTTGTTGAGTTCTTTGGTTCAGGTTGGATTAGATAAAAGCTAAACTTCAGTCTTGACTTTACAAATTCAATCTTTAGCTCATCAGCTTTGCTTATAATTTTTCTACGACTAAATTCGTCAACGACTGCGAGTTGATTTTCCGATGCTTCGATTCACTTTACTTTAAAAATCTACTTCTTTACTTTACAACTCTTTCTCATTTCATTTCATTCTCCCTCGATAACTCGCGAAACCTGAACTTATATAAAATATCTCATTTGCATAAATCACGCTTTGGCTCCCGGTGGAGATTGGTTGAAATAAATAAAATTTGAAAGAATATTTAGAGGATTAGTGAAGAACCGTACAGATCCGTCACAAATGCACTAGGTTCATCTACTTCTCTCATATCCCTATCAAAACTAAATACCATTTCTGGGATACATCCGTGTTCCCGCATACGTCCCGCAATGATGTTTGATATTTGACGCAAAATCGCTTGTCGTGTAGCAATGATTAATATATGCAGGTCTCTGATATCTGTCATTAAGCAGATGTATTCAGTCACCACATTGTTTATATTGAAATATATTCTTGACACTCTTTTAACACTGAGGAATAAGACACGTTGAAATACCTAACAATTTCTGAAATGAAATACCTTATTCGTCTGGCTCCAGTTAACATTCTGCGTTGAAAATTTGTGAATAGTTGTACATTCATAATCCCTTGAATACAAATGAAATTCTTAGTAATGCACTGCGCATTTATACATTTCTTAGGCAATGATTCCGACATCTAGATGGCTGTATATTGTTATCTCAAGGATTTTGAGGCTTTTTTTTTGTTATATCAGCACTTAAAAACGTGACACATAATTTTCTGAAATTTCTAAGCGTTTAATTCTAAAGCTATTCCATGAGGTAAAGTAAACAGTTTAAATGTGATATAGGAATTCAGATTTTGAACGCGCCTTGATATTTTTTTTAAATTTGACAGCAAGGTATGCAAGAAAAGAAACTACTTATCTTTAATTTAAATTTGGCTTCAGTTTTTTCATCAGCTGAATGAGGAATTTGGTAAAAAGAGTAAAGGAATATTTCAGACATCGTTTCCTTCGCTGGATGTTCGTCACATATTACCACAGTACTCACATAGCTGTTTCCACAAAGTTAATTTAAATTCATCTTTATCCGGCTTTTCAAGTTGTGAGGACCTTATCTAAGAAATCCACTTGTGTTTTGTGATATATATATTAAATCAAACTTAGAAATCAGTAAAAAATTAACATTTTTGTCTAATTTGTAAAACATTAACATTTTTGTCTGATTTGCAAAAAATTAACATTTTTGTCTGATTTGTAAAAAATTAACATTTTTGTCTAATTTGTAAAACATTAACATTTTTGTCTGATTTGCAAAAAATTAACATTTTTGTCTGATTTGTAAAAAATTAACATTTTTGTCTGTTTTCATTGATCAAATTGATTTGCGCTGTTTAGTAAAATATTTTCTTTAATTCTGCTAATAATAGAAAAATAACAATATATACATTCTATAACAAAAAAATGACGCACCAAGTTGCGCGATTGTAATGAAATTCCCTATGCAAAATCATTTCTACTGAACAAGCAAATGATTAAAATTTGGTGGCCAATGAACGATTAGCGGGAGCGACAGAGCATCGGAACTGCGCACTCAGCAGATGTCGATAAGAAGTGATTCTCTATCTGATGGTCAAAATTTGTGTTGCATTACGATTTGGAATATATTTTAACGACTGAAAAAATGTCTTGCCGAAAGATTTGAGCTCATTACGAGCCACTTTTAGAGTTTTAAAGAGGTCATATTATTGGATTCAAAGAGGCAGGTTAGGCAAATAGAAGAATCGCCTCTCATATGGGTTGTTAGACCATTCTGGCAAGAATGGGTAGACACAATCAAAGATTTCAGCGTTATGATGGTAATGGTTTACCTAGGGCCACAGTAGACCGGGAGAACAGATTGATTGTCAGATCAGCGGTCACAGCGCCTTATTCATCATTATAAGCCTTTAGACGTGCGCCGCACATACGAGTATCCACCATGACTCTTCAAAGATGGCTGATAGAGCAAAATTAAAGCACGTACCGAAAACTACGTCACCTTTCACTCACACCTGCAAATGGCTGAGCCAGATTACAGTAATGATATGCTCGATCAGGTTGGAATCATGCTGACTGGTTACGTATAGTGCCTATCGACGAATTTCTCTTCCAACTGTGTCCTGACGATCATCGAAGACGTGTCTTTAGATGCCCAGGGCAGCGAGCCGATCCTGCGTTCATTATTGCGCGCCACGAAGGCTCTCAAGCTGGAATTATGCTCTGGGGTGCCATTTCTTTTGACAGTCGGACCCATTTGTTCGTCATTAGAGGCACATTTACAGTACAACGATACGTCTACATTCTGAGAAGTTTTTCTACCATTCCTTTTGCATCCTACCATACCCTGGGCTTGGTTTTCAGCAAGATAACGCCAGACCACATACGGCACGTTTTTTGATATAAACCGTCTTACAGGCCTTCAAACACTTCCTGGGCCAGCCAGGGGTCTCTCTCCAATCAATAATGTCTAGACTGTTATGGGAAGGCGACTGCATCTACCACAGAATGTTGACCTATTCCGACAACTGGAGCAAATTTGGCAAGCCATACCGTACGAGACCATCAGGGTGCGTTATCACTCAATGCAATGTCGTGTGGCAGCTTGGATTGAGGCTAGATGTCCGTCAACTCATTATTGTACTCATTACTTTGTAATTGTGTAATGTATAAATATATATATATATATATGTATGTATGTATGTATATATATGTATGTATATATATATATATGTATATATGTGTATGTATGTATTATATATACATATATATATGTATATATATGTATATATATGTATATATATATGTATATATATATATGTATGTATATATATATATTTATATTATATATATATGCACCGACGAGCCAAAACAATTTGAAAACCAATTCAATAGCACGTTGCACTACTTTCTGCCCGCAAAACAGCTGTTATTCGCCTTGGGATGAATGCCACGATTTTTGGCAGATGAATGGAGACAGGTTGTACCGATTGCCTAAGCATAGGTCAAATAAAGTGGGGATATATTGACACGAAGTTGCCTAATTTCTGATTTGCTTTTCCAAGAAAATCTAAATATGCCCTTTCAGATTAAGATCCACCTAGTTAAGTGGCCAGGATATTAATTGGAATTCTTCTGTTTAATGATCCTGTTATTGGGCTACGGATCAGGAGGTACCGAGTTCAAGTCTTCCAAAATGGTGACCCGCTCTTTGAATATAAAATTTTAAAAACTTTAAATATAATTTTTCCAACGTTGCCTATGCTTTCCGTAAATATGAAGGATATTTCAGCTGTTAAAACTCCAGCTTTTGTTTCAACAGACCCCGCGTTATGGTTCAAGCTGCTTGAATCAACCTTTGAACTTGCAGTTTCAAAGGCGATAACCAACGAACGCACCAAATATAATTATTGCGTAGCTCATTTGTCTCCCGATGCGGCAATGGCAATTCGAGACGTAATTCTTTTACCTGGAAGCTCAAATATGTATTCTAAACTGAAAGAGGAAGTCATTGCCCGATGCAGTGAAGGCAAAAGCCAGGAAATTCGCAAACCTTTAGCCGGAGAACAGCTAGGAGACAGAAAGTCATCGAAATTATTTCAAGTAATGCAACGACGCGCAGAATCGCACGGGTGTGTTGAAGCACCCAAGTAATATGGCATATGGCAGGCTTTTTAAAAGTTAAATTTATTTCCAACAGAACGAATAAAAAAGTTCGAATATATGTATTCTCTTCGTCAGAGGGGTATTCTGGGAATATAGAAGAAATTCCAGAAGACACTTCTTCCGACCAATAAGATTCAGTAATAGGTTTTAACTGCCAATAAGAAGCAAGAGTATCAAGGATCCGATACTATGCGTAAGGATCATCTGATATTATGATTAAGGATCCGATATTTAGAAAGTGCACCACCTATTCCTCGAATCATTTTAGCCCAAATCTTTCCTGTCCTGTTGCAATATTCATTTTTCAATTGCGAAAAGAGTTATCATATAAGGTTCCAAGTGATTCGTAATTATATTATTTAGTCTGCATCTTTAACAGTCCCTTCTACCTGAATTAAGTATCCAAAAGTCACCCATGAGAACATTCTACAAATCATAATATCTTTATCACCAGTCTGCTTACATGGAGGGAACAATTGTTCGACTGTGGAAGATGGTACACTCTCGTACAACCATCAACGTGATGAATAAGAAATCATGATTCATACAACTAAGAAACACGCTTACACTCAATTATCAATATTTCTGAGCCATCATTAACGCTTAGTCCACATAGTTGTTGCAGTCCCATATACAACAGTGTATGCCGAGATGCGTGCTCCGAAAAACTTTAACTTTGACCTGCATTGTATTGGGCTGTCAGCTGATCCAATGCCTGGCGCCAATCTTGGGTTAATAAGCTGGACAGTCTCCAAACTTTTTTGTCTTTGATGCTGCGTAGGCTTCCAACACCGATTATGGCTTTACCTTCTACTTTGCACAAATACTAAAACTAGCCAGACGCGAGCAACCTTCCCTTTATGCTGTTTTGGAGATGCTTGTAAAAAGTCTTTGGGCTATATTACCATCTGCCCTCTGTCAAATTCACTTACACCAGGTGCTATCCCCCTCACTCGCAAAAGTAAGTGTAAAAAAAATAGCTTACCTTCTCCAGTAGCGGTTAAGTACCATTCTCTCTAACACAAGTGACTTCAACATCATTCTGACGTATTAAAAAATGAGCAGAAATATTCATAATGTTTTGCCTGGACAATGCAAGTATATATATATATGCGCGCACGCATGTGTGTGAATGTGTTGTATGCTGTATTATATTTCTCAAAATAAAGTTGATAAACGAATCAGTTTACGTATTTCACTCAAGAATTTGAATAATTAAATTCTATTACATAGTTCAAGTCTAATCGCTTAAGAGATTAGGAGACATAATGAAGTCTAAAAGCTTAAGACAGAGTGTGTGTGTGTGCACTAAATATTACCCATTCGCTTCTCATGGTATTTCTTGACATTGTAAAACTATACATTCTTTATTCGTTATGAGTATCCAAGAACTAACAAATAAGTCTTTCGACTGCATTCAAAAAACTTCGTATAGCATTCACCTTTTAATTTAAAATGGACTGGATATTCTAAAAAGAAAACACACTTCCTATTACGCCTCGAAACACCCTTAGAAATCAATCGCCGCAAAATTCATTCTTAGCAGATATTCAATCAACAGATAAACATGTCTACTAAATTTAAAATCTATAAGTTTAATAGAATAAAAAATGGAATTTTTTATTCCCTTAAACAATTCTCTTTGAGAATCGATTTTCTCAAAACCCGTTTAAAATAGGCCTCAATTCAACAAATGAAATCTTACTGTAAGTTTCAAGTCTATGTTTAAATATACAAGAGATATTGTGAGTTGCTAATATTTCTCACTGTTATGACTATAGTTTTTCTTAAGTTTATAACTATTTGTTATTATGGATTATATATATATATATATATATATATATATATAATAAAATACTATATAACAACAAACAATATTAAACAACAAGTGGAATAAAAGGACTTTCAATTTGGTAATTTGTATTAAAAAAGGGATTCAAAAAATATTTATTTATTATTTTTTCACTTACAATAATTAGTTTTTTAAAAGAACCTGTTTTCCCCTTATTTTATATTAATTATATTATAGAGATATTAGCATAATTATTTATATTAATACGAGTACTTTGATTTTAATGAAATACAATAAACTTCATAGTTTACACTGTTACCGGATAGCTAGGATTACATTAAGAATAAAGCAAATTTTTAAAATATACTCATGTTATATTCTTCTCTTGTATTATTAATATAACCTTAGCAACAGATCTTTGTGCCATAATTAATTTTCTAATATCTTACATAAGAGCTAAAACAAAACAACGTAATTAAAAATTTTAATTAACGCCACTTATTCCTTCATTACCATACTCAATAATTTCTTTAATTTTGATTCATTTGCATTTTGAAATTTACATCGTGTAGTTAATTGATGCAATTTATTTTGGTTTAATATCACAAAAATATGATTATCGATCAAATCATATAAAAACGTATTGTTTATGCATAATTAAGTATTAATTATAACTTTTAGAGTATATGATTTTTATAATTAAACCCTTCCACATTTTTTCTTCTGTCAAAATGACGAACTGAGATGATCTTTTTCTCTGTTTCTAGTGCCCGTGATATTTTTGGGCTGAAATGTTATGGTAATGGGCGTAAAGTATCAAAATAATATAAGTTTCCTAGGGGAGAATTATTTTTTTTTGTTTAATTTACATGCTAGTGCCACAACCAGATTTCTTATATGATTAGAGATAGTAGTTAATTTTCAATTATTACACTGGGAGATTTTTGTTTAAACTGACATCTGTAGTTTGACCTAACAAAACAAAAGAAATAGCTCTAAACCTAGTATGGAGAATGATGATAAGAGAGACATAGGAAATATAAGATTCCGTAAGAAAATATTTAATTTCAAAAATAGCCGATGACGTTGAATATTGCAAACATTTTTCCAAAAAAGAAAAGTAATAGTAACACATATACAAGATAACAGTTGAATGTTATGATTTATTCACTTCGTTTATTTCTCCATCGATGGATTATGTCACACTGCATGACAGCTGTTCTCAGAGATTACACCAGGTATAGCGAACCAATGGCACGCGTGCCATTGGTGGCACGTGACACAATATTTTGGGTACTCCATAGATCAAAACGTTTTGCATTTTAGTTCAAAACTACAAAGTTCACTAGGAAATATTACGAACAAATGAGAGTGACTCAAAAATTTATTGAAACAAAGAAAAAATTGGAATTGATTGAAACAGAAAGATTAACAAGAAATATAAGTAAAATGCTGGTAACAGAATTTTGAAAACATGAAATTCATGACTCCAGACACATTTCACAGGTTAAAGAAGCTGGTTCATGCTATTTTAACCATATTTTCATCTGCCTATGCTTGCGACTCATTATCTTCAGAGATAGATAACACTAAAGACTTGCTTAGAAACCGTTTGGCAGATGACTCCAATTCAGCAAGCATTCTGCTAAATGTAACATCTTCCAATCCTTATAAATTGTTTGTCATTGAATCTGCGACAACAGAAATCACACTAATATTACTTTACTTTGAATTGCACGTAAAACTAGAACATTTCCTACTATACAGTGAAAACATCATTTTTTTTCGTAGTAAATAAAGAGTTTTGAGCATTTAGTTTTATTATTTTACCAATACTCATTAGACAAAATCATTTGATGGCACGTCTATATCTCATTAAACGTTTCTTTAGAAAAAAATGGCGCGTTGATCCAAAAGGGTTAGCCACCCTTTTGGATCACATTTCCTACTTCTGAATGTAACATGTCACAAAGAATACTCGAAACTGTCTGCAATGTATAGCAAAAATGGTTCCCTGTGATCCGTTGACAATTACAGTTGCAACACCTGCTATCCCCTATTTAAATGCAGGTTTAACTTTGGGCGAATTGTTATTTCCTTTCTTCGAACTTCTTGACCATTCTTTTCAAATCATCAAACCCCGATGCCCCTTTTACAAAACTTCTGTCAAGTTTCAAGCTCACAAAGAGCTGTGAATGATTAAAATAATGCAGCTTTACCAATAGTGTGTGTTCCGGTAACATGAGTTGCATATTCACTTGAGCTGGCTTACTTCAGATGAGAATACTAGTCTTGGGATTTATGTATATAATTTTATAACCCTAATTACTGGTGCGGTTGTCCCATATGAAAGCATAAATTTGGATTTTTCTTTCATACCTGCGTTTTATACTGATTTGAGATTTGGAAATCTACAAAACAGTGCAATAAATACCTCTATCAATGATTTTTTGAACATTTTTTACGAAGTCTCTCTACCAAGGGTACTCAACCATTTTTTTCTGTCAATCCGCATACATATGTTAGCTATTTCATGCGGGCAACAACATGAGAATTAATAGAGAAGGGTAGAGATTTTTTAAGACTAAGATAACATGGACATTTTAAATGTGGAAATTGATCAAAATATTAAAACTCCTATTTTTCTTTTTTTAACTGTTCTTTTTATATACATATTTTTATTTTTGTCACTGAGTTTTTCTAAATTGGAAGTAATTAAGAATCACTCTTTCTCAATTTCTGCATCAGTACACAGTTTCATATAATTATCAATGATATGACAAATTTCATAGGGTGCTTTTGTTTTATCGCTGTGACATTACCACTGACAAAACCCCTTTTTTTGCTGCTGTAAAGATTATTCAAGAAAATCTATTTATCATCTCTTGAAAGAGATCTCCAAGGAAAAGTGTCATTGATAGATTCCTGTTAATTGGTATTTTTGAAATACATTTCATGACAAATCAAACAATTACTGAACCATGCTTGTTTTTCACTACAAAATATTCACCTTCCCAATCATCTTGGAACAATTATTTTCTTCGAATATTTTTCGCTCGTAATATATGAAAGATAGTTAAAAAGTAGTTCAATTCAAAATTGTCGCTACACAGTTGTCTATTATTAGTAATCAGAAAATATATCAATTCGCCCCCATACGACATCGTCACAAAAAGAAAAGTTTATATATTCGATTTTTTTTATAAAGACTTTCACCCCAAATTTTCATCAATAAATGAGTTTCTCAGGGTTATAAGCCATGGCCGGCCATTTAAAAAGGCCCGGTGGGCCGCAGTTTGAGTATCACTGCTCTATATCAAGTTTAGTGCCATTTCATATTAAGCTACAGGTGACTAATGTTATTAAGCTACAGCTGAATAACATTAGTTTTAAAAAATGCACCCTCTATATTTAAATTAATTTACTTACACATATCGTTGAAGAAATAAGCATTGTTTTACCTTTTTTTTTGGAAATTCTGTAAACGTTAATGTTTTCAGTTTTGCATGATAAAAGCCATAGCTTTATTATTTAATGACTCTAGAAAAAAATAATTATTCTATATATTTTCTTCATATAGAAAAAATATGTTTCATTTTTAATCGTATTAAATGCCGTGCAGTAGATTATTAAATCTGATCCGAATGGTAAAGTTATTATGGAGCAATTTCTTGATAAAGTTTTGAGATGATTTTCAAAACTTTTCAAATTTCACTTTCATTGCTAAACTTCTGTGAAATATTTGACTTTAAGTATTTCGATTAAGTCCTTTCATATTCATCTTCTTCAACTTTCACTTTCTAATGATGGATGAGAGAACACTGATCGCACAAGTGATTGATGGCAGATATCCTTCATCTTCCCATCTCTATGAAATTTATTTCATTTTGCTTTTTAAGATGTTTTGCTGAGGAGGCAATATTTATGAGATTCCATCAACAAAGAATGTATAATTACTAGTACCTGCTTTTCTTTATCAGAAAAACTTTGAAAATAAAAATTTATTAAATCTGATCAAAAAATTGTATAAAATTTAATTCCAAAGTGTTCTTATCATTTATTGAACACGAACGGTAGAAATTATTCAATTGTCTATATGTACTAGTGCATTCAGGTAAAACTACATGATATGTACTCTTCTATGTTCAAGAATTCAAAAAATATTCATTTTTGACTATTTATACTCAGAGAAGTATGAAAAATATTTTTAAGAAAATTTGTTACGCATAAGCTGATATAAAACAAATTAAATACCTTACAACTTTTACAATACAGATGTACAATCGAGCGGACTTCAAAAGGCGCAAGTAAGTCTGGGAAAGTAAATTTAAGCTACCGGGATTATGGGAACGTTTTACATCTACACAGTTCTCTTAAAATATATGCATGCTGGAAACAAGATAGTTCATAAATCCCTGTGCAATCAGCTCTGTTTTTAGAAGTCCTAAATAGTTAAGTGAATAAAGATGCTTTCTTTATTATTCTCTCAAAAAATTTCTAAATATACAGTATAAGGTGAGATTCCAAGTAATCTAATTAGCAAATTCAACCTGTTTGAGCCCAGTGAACCAGCTTCCTCAACGATAGATAAGAGTCGCAAAGATGCTTTCCCTCGAAAGGGCAAGCAATTTAATACTTCGTAAGAGACAAAGGGAGCCGGGCCTTCTGCCCCATCACCTATTAAAAATTCTTCATAGGCATATTTACATGAACTACGAACAATAAAACAATTTTGAACAATTATGTACAGCTGAACATTATTATACATTACAAAACTTAAATGCAATATATGCAAGGTGTGACAATTAAATCTCCGTACTGCGCATTGCCCAAACCGTGTGAAGGAGTGGAAATGAAATATAGTTGATCTTCATGTTTCTGGTGCTGGCTCCAGGTTATTCCATCCTTCTATCTAGTTCAGTTTATTTTTTACCCTTGTTTGAGTAAAACGTTGAGTTGTCGAAGTGCCGAGATCATGATAAACGTAAAAATCGATCTATGCAGGAATATGAAATTCCTTGTGAAATTAAAAAACAAAATCCAACTGTGAATTTTTTGAATTCGTAAAAGTGTTTTTGGTGATGATTGCACTTCACATAGTCAAATTTTTGAATGGCACAAATGATTTTCGGAAGATCGGGAGGCTGCTGAAGATCATGAACGTTCGTGCCGATCTATGACATCAAGAATAGGTAATGCTCGTCATTTGTGTTCGATATTAATGACATCATCATTATTGAATGGGTAACTCGAAGACAAACGGTATAGCACCAGTACTACATGGAGGTCCTGAGAAAGTTTAGACAAGGAATAAGCAAGACAAAGTAAGATCTGTAGAGTATCAACATGTGCATTTTTCACCAAGACAATACTACGGTGCACATTGTGCTCTCTGTGAAAGAATTATTGGCGGACAACGGTCAAATGCATCACTGTGATTGAGCATCCACCGTACTCACCAGATCCCCCACCATACGAGTTCTATCTGCTTCTTTAAGTGAAAAATGCTTTGATGGGAATACATTTTTGTCTGTAGGAGAGGTGAAGGTAAAAACGGCTCTCTTACTGGAGATGGTGAGGTCTAATGAGCCGCAGCACTGCTTTGAACGGTGGAAACCTCATATGCAAATATGTATTAATAAGGAAGGGGAATATGTTGGAGATTACTACAACATATAGAAAATTACTGAAGCGTAGAAAACATGACCGCATAACCAAAGAATTCCCAACAGGGGAAGAAGGAATATTCAAATTAACGGTATAATAACAAATAATACAACAACGTAAACCTTTTTATTACAAATACAAACAATATATAAAATATGAAATTAGTTTACTATGGATCTTTGTGTCTGTCACACACTATCAAGTCAAAATAATACGAACATCTCAACATTTTTAATGAACTCGTCCAGAGGACCTAGTGGTCAGGTGATGAATACACACTGGTATTTAACTGCTGGTGAAAAGGGTAAGGAATCATTCTTGCACTTATTTTGTGAGTGATGGGAAATGCTGTAAATCTAAGTGAATTTGATAGAGGGCAGATTATAAGGGTTCAAGACTCAAAATGAAAATTTCCGAAACAGCAATACTGGAGGCCTGCTAAAGATTTTTCTTTGCTAGTATTTATGCAAAGTAGGTAAATGGTAGTGAAACGAATATTAGAAACCAAGCTGAATGACGTCTACGCGCCATCAAAGGAAAGGTACGGGTTCTGCTTAGCAAAAGCAAAATCGGTGCCAGACAGTGACTCCGATGACAGTCCAATATATTATAAATCCAAATGCAAGTATTTTGGACCAAATAGTTCAAAGGTCACTGGTTTGATATGGGACTGCTGACCAAGTATCAAAGCCAAATACACCTATATTGAGCCCTGGAACATAGAGACAGAACCTTAGATAAGTAAAAGATAGTTGTCTGGCTGTATGAATAGTGGTTTCATATCCATATTGCTGATGGTCACGTCAAAAGCTTCCATAGCCAGCAATTGCCTCTCTCATGTACAGTAGGTGATGCATAGGCTGGGGGTGGCGGTATTATGCATTGAAGAACATTTTCATGGGTCGCTATGGGACTTTTAGTTGGGGTATAACAGACCATTAAAGCTATGGATTATCTGAACATAGTTGCAGATCTATTAACCCTTGCATAATGTCTGTTTTTCCAACAGGAAATGGAATCTTCCAACAGAGCAACACCCCATGTCACAAAGTTAGAATTGGGTTACAGTGGTTTGAGAAGAATAATGATGAAATGCAATTAATGTACTACTCAATTATAATCTTCTAGTTCCTTCCAATGGAGTCCCTTGGATTTTTATAAAAAGCAACTCAGAGGTCAAACACTTCCATATCGGAATATATCATTTTTTAGACCACTGCTTAGACGTTTTGTACAACCTGTCTCCAGTCATTTACCAAGGACTTTGGTCACCCATGCCACGGCGAGTTACAGTAGCATTAGAGACTTAAAGTGGTGTAACGCATTATTGAGTAAATGTTCATAATATTTATACTTATATACTTATATGTTTGAGAAGTTTGGTGCACCGACGTAATGTTACTTGTCCTGACTTGATAACATATCTTATTCCGTGAGAGAGAGAAAGAGATGTCGGATCTCCTTACTTAAACTCACGGATAACTTTAATTATCATAATATTCTAATACTGAAGCTTCAGTATCCTCCTGACAATTATCGACTCTCTCTTTCTCTTCACTTGATTTTAAATAGCAACTCGCATTTGCAAAAACCACAGTTCCTCCACGCATAGTGGTTTAATAACCATAAAACAGTTACGAGATTTCCTAAGAGTATTAGTAGGAATCGCGAATGGATCCTTTATAGCTACAAATATAAATTTAGCTTGCAATTTTATACACACACACACAGTTGTACCATTATTTATAATACAATATAATACTCAATTCTTTAACTTCTTACTTTGAAAAAGTTTGTTATCTCATTTCAATGAAAATAATTTATTCGCAATGGTATTGCTAAGAATAAGTAAAGAAATGCGTGTGTTCCATATTGATACCAAAACAACAACAACAACATATAACTCATTTTGCTACGTATACAGCCATCCATGCTATATTACCTACGGCATTCCCATAAAATGGGACTGATTAATAAAGTTTCTTTAATAACAGAGCCAGGAAAAATAACAAAAGTATTTAGTGGAATGCAAAGCAATATAGGATACGATGTTTATTTTGAGATAAATCTTTGGTTTTTTTTTCTTCCAACAGCAGTGGGTAGATGTAAATCTGCGATGGAATGCTAGTGAATATGGCGGAGTTGCTGATCTTCGGATTCCACCCTGGAAAATTTGGAAGCCCGACGTGTTGATGTATAACAGGTCAGACATTCCTTAATATCAGACCAATAGATAACTTAATGGTTATTTAATGTTATAATGCTTTTTATTGCAGCATATGTTATTTGCTACTTAGTTTTTCTATCTCACCTCTTAAATTTTTAAAATAAATATTTTTGGAAGAACTTACGGAAAATGTTGACTTTTTTGCGTATTCCAACAAACGTAGTTACAAGTTTAGAGTAGATAAGAGTGACTAAAAGTTTTTTTAAGAGTGGTATTTATATATTTATAGCTGTGAAAATTTTCCCGTACTCAACTTATCAACAACAAATAAAATACGAGTTACTTATTATATGTACAATATAGTTCAAATTTATACGATAACATTATTTTATCTTCCTCGCGCACGCGCGGACTAGTACTGATTTGTCGCTGGTAAATTTTTTTTAAAAAATGCGATATTCAACCTTGAATTAGTATGCATTTAATTCGTCGCACAGTGCTAGATCAATCACTTGCGTAACATATAACTAACCCAAATTGTGTTGTATTCCATTCAACTTTAGCTAAAATATACATTCTTTTCACTCATAAAAAACTTAATTTGGTTTTTAGGAAGAGTATAATTTTATCTCTGTAAATTAATTTAAGAAAAAAAATTTTTTCTTTGAAAAAAAATCAATAATTTTTTATTTTTTAAGAAAAAAAAAGAAAAATCTATAGAAATCACAATAATTTAGAATGAATAGCAATATTTGGTATAAAGCATTCCATGTAATATTTAAATGTAAATATATATACTATATATTTATATCTATACTCTGCAAACATGCAAAACTCAAAGCGCATATTTATAAAGGTCAACATAATATTTTAGCTAACGTTTAAAATCCCTATTTCCTTCCAGACAGGTTTTCGATTTCCTTTTGGATGAGATAAGTGAGATGTTTTACTAAATATGCCAAAATCTTAAGACCAAGATTTAACTTCAGTAAAGAACTAGGAATAAAACCAGCAAAACGAGCGCTTTTACTGTTTCTGAAATAATCCGCGAACTTTTGTAGTTCGTTATACCAGACCTCCAAACTACAAATGGCGGATTTAAAACAACATTAACATCCACGAACCAAAAAATTATTTTTTGGCTCGTGGCTTTGCTTATCTCGCGTGGAAAAGTAGTAAAAAAGAAGCTATAGTCTATTAATTTACGCAGTTTTAATTAGATTCATAAACTTGCATCATCGAAAAAATAGTATCAACTTCAAAATTTCTAAATCACTTACAAAAATCGGCTTAACAAATTCTTCCTCTAATGTTAAATGAGAGCCTCAAACACCTAACATTAAAAAATATTGTGTGTATTTTTTTCTTTTTTTAGATTTTTTTATTCAAAGCATTAACATTAAACGACGGACTTTTTACAAATCTAAAAAAGATTAAAATTTAAGAATTAACATTTTAAATTGTAAAATAAAATAGGAACTATTACAGGAGAGTTACTTTCAAAAACGAAATATAACAATTAACAAAACTTTTATAATCGTAAATTCTTCCTGCTTAAATTACTTAAGTACACTATTTAAATAATTTTCTAAAATTGTTGAGTAAATATTTGTTTTTGAAAATACGATCAGCAAAGAAGAATTTCTCAGAGAATTAAGGGACAGTTTCTTAATTAATAATCACGATAACGCATTCACTTATCACTTGTAGTAGTTTAATGAAGGAAGTACCATGAAACAATTGAGCGGAAGTAATCACAGTGTTAATAGTAGTTTTGCATTACCTTTAGAACTAATATTTGAATTTGAATGAAATTTGTAGCATTGGATAGTAAGATATTTTTTATCTAACCTTATTAAAAGTAATCCTGTATAAATTTCCATTACAAATGTAAGATATCCGAACATTTTTAGAGTATTTTTTTTAAAAAAATAGCATACTAAATGCTTTATAGAAATAAATTTCAATAAATACTTATATTTAACTAACAATATTTTTAAAAAATATATATCTAATTTTTTTAAAAAAATCGCAATTATAAGTGAAATTTTAGCAATATTTGTGAAAAACTTCAAAGCAGTCAGAGAAAACAGCAATAAACTGATATCAGTAAAAGTATTACTAAGACAGATGCATTATCTAGTAAATGTACTAAACTTTTTATTAAAATTTCAAATTTTAAAACTGATAGAGTAAATATACGAAATGTGACATAATTACATATTTAAATAACTGTTTATATAACTCAAAAATATTCATACGATAAGAAACAGTTTAGTACAATCTCTAAAAAATAATGTAAACATCAAGTACAAAAAATTTTTAAAAATACAATCAAATATTTTGAGTTACGATACTCACATGATATATTTTGAGCAATTTTAATGCCCGCTTCTAGTAGATTAAAGGCTCACTTCCAGTTTTTTCTAATTTTATAAAAATGATTGTAACTTGCCCTCTAGGTATTGTGGAAGCAAAACTAAGTATGCTTTTTAAAGCTAAAACATAGCTCTATGCAATAAAATAAGAAACAAAAATATCTGTCTTGAGTGAATCTGGTCATTTCAGTATTCGATACCTTAATATAATTATATTTTAGTTAGTTTATCCTTTCATTTAATCCAAGTCATGAAAAATAATTGCAATTTTATCCTACGGCAGTGAAAAACTCAAAACTCCTTCCTACTTTCTTAGCGACTGAACATTTTTCTTGCTCTGTTGATTTACTGTATAAACGAGGTATGTATTTGTTGCAGTGCAGACGAGAAGTTCGATGGAACATACCACACTAACGTGGTGGTTCGAAACAACGGCAGTTGCACGTACATCCCTCCGGGTATCTTCAAGAGCACCTGCAAGATTGACATCACTTGGTTCCCCTTCGATGACCAGCGCTGCAAGATGAAGTTCGGATCGTGGACCTACGACGGAAACCAGATTGACCTGCAGCTGTCTTCCGTGAAAGGGGGCGACCTGTCCACTTATATCACTAATGGAGAATGGGAGCTTATTGGTGAGTTATACCACAAATATTTTTATTCTTTTGCCTACCGTAACAGGCTAAGTTCCGAATCGCATTATTTTTAAAAAGCGTATAATTGAATACTTTTTTGACAAACTTCGTCTGCTGAATTAAAATAGAAATAAGAAGTTGTTTTAACGGGCTCACTCGCGTGAAAAAAAAAACGATCTAAAGTTCTCGCGCATACCCAAGGGTGCTTACATTATATTTTTACCGTAAAATTTTTATATAAAAAGGAAGAAAAATAGGAAATATACAAACATGTTTATTACATTTTTCACTCGTAAATTTAGTTTTTCTGTTCTTTTTATAAAGGCATTCAGTGCATTGTTTATACACTCCTTTAATCGTGTCGTGAGTAAGTGCGATGTTTTCACTGGATCTTATTTTTTTAAGCTGTATTTTTTAAAACTAAACATGTAGGGGTTAACTTTTTTATTCTTAAAATTTAAAAATTTTGAATTTCCTTTTTTATTTCCTCTTATTTTGTTCCAGCAATACTTTTTTTTAAAAAGTTCATCTGAAAGTGGATAAGGTGTGTACCAGTTATATCCTTTAAAATTACGTTCTTCTCAAATGTCTTTGTGCCTATATATATAAAACATTTATTTTCAACAGTGTCTCCCTTTTCTAAGTCTGGATCGATTTCAGTGGAGGAATCATACTTGCTGTTATACTCTTCTTTCTTTTTTCCTCATCATAACTGCGAAGAGAATTTCTTCATCCGACTACTGTTGTACTATATTTATAAAATACTGTATTTATTAAACATCACATTTCTTCATCATAACTACAATAATACGTCATAGCATAAGGAAGATTTAAAACAAGCTCATGAATTCATAACTGTAACGGTGATTCACGCGCAGAGTGTGACAAACCGAAGAGGTGATATCCAAACATATATATTTAGAATTCGCCTACAAGCTAAGGTCCCTCAAAGGATATGACCTTAAAGTCAGCTACACGAGAAACTATCTGTTTTCCAATAAAGGTTTAAAAGCATCGTTGAAAAAAGTTAGACGGTTGGTATGGCACTCCCTGCGCGAGGAGTGCCAAGTTAAGAAAAATCGCTAGAAAAAAATACTTAATTCTAATTTTTTTTGGCAAAAAGTGAAAAAAATACGACATATTAATAAAAAGATTCTCCTTTCAGCAGCATTTTTCAAAGTTTCAATATTTGCGACCCAATTTTCAATCATAATTTTCATCGCGCCCCCTTGCAATTAAAATATATTGTATGCAATATTAATAGTTTTTGAAACAAAAATTACAATACAACCTTATTTATAATCCATGGAAATTTTCAAGATAAGTTTTAAATCTTGTATATGTTGCTTTTAAGAACTAGGTATCTTATGTAAGCTACTTTTTTAAGAAATATGATAAGTATTATGTTAATTTTCTTTTATGAATTTTAAATTGGAACTAATTATAAAAAAATATTTTTAATTAAATCAAATATTTATTTCTTCAACCATCTATTTATAATATCTAATCTTAAACTTCCAATATCCTACTTTTGTGAAAATAGATTTTCTGTTGTGGCTGCTTTAAAGACAATATATAGATAACTTAATATAGGAAAAAATAGTGTCAATATCTAATATTAAACTTTCTTTTAAAAAGTTTTGCTCTGAAAATCATGCCCACTGGAGTCAATAGTAATTATGAAACTTGTTTTTGATTTAGTATTGATAAATTAACTATCAAATATATTTGTAGTACAGATACATTTATATTTATAATAAATATTATTAGTTACTGTGTCGGAATGTATTTATTTTGTTTTGCTTCCTTTCAATAAGTTAATATTTTTTAAAATATTTGTTTTTTATTTTCGACTTTTTGATATGCTCGCGCCCTCTTAAGGGGGAGGGGGCGCCCCACAGTTTGAGAAGCACTGCCTTTCAGGAAAAATGCTTCTGTACATAAAATATCATCGAACAATAAAATTCTTTTCTGTTCTCAAAATAAATAACACCGAACGAGGAAATAGGTACATACATTTTTTTTTTTAATTTGCAAGTTTAGTTCATTGGAAATATTATTTTACAAGTCATCATCATTTCTGTTTCTTTACTCTTTTATGGCAGTTCCAGAGGCGTTTCAATCATTACTCATATACCACATTTGTTCATCTGCAGACTGATAATGGTGGCAGAAAGATAAGCCATAGATAAGAAAAATATTTCGTAGTATTAAGAAATGAATACATTTGAAAACATATATGCCACTGAAAGGGAAATTCTTGCAACGAAATGCAACTGCACATCATAATTCCTTCAAGGAAATCATAATTAACAAAAATCACACATATTATATTTATTACAGGAAAAATATCTCATAAAATGATACACTGTATAATAGAAACTGAAAAGGTTTTTTTTCCTTACGAGCGGCATGATGAATCTACGAGGGTACGCGAGCATATTGAAAAAATCGAAAACAAAAGATTTATTCTAAAAAATTTACTAGTTAAACTCTCTGACACAATAAAAAATACACTTATAAATAATAGACTAATTACACTTTATAATACACTTATAAATTGATAAGTACTGCATGATGTATTTTATAATTAATTTACAAAAATATGTTAAGAACAATTTTAAAACAGTTACCCCATAGGCTTGACATGTATAAAATTATTGAAAAAAATTAACACTTATCTTAAAAAATTTACTGTTTATTATTAATATCTTAACTGCCAATTAAAAGTTACCCAATTTGCTCGCTAATGCCGACGTTTTCCACGTACGCATGCGTATGTGATGTATTGGGGAAAAGGGGAAGAAAGGAATAAATAAAAGGAAATCCTCTGAAATAAGTAAATCCTTCATTAACACATTATCAAGGACTTTGTATTGCATTCCAAAGCCTTCGGAATAATTTTGTGAATAGCAGTGCACAGAAAAGATCGTTTTTCCGAAAGAGGTATATATACGTCCGGGCAATTAATGCTTTGGCTGAACGAGACGTTTATATACGCTGGTGGCGCTTAAGAGGTTAAATTCGTACTGTACATTAAGCATCAAAGTATAATATTATTAAATTCAATACATTGTTATTGTATGGAGGAAGGGCATGATGAAAACTATGATTGAATATTGGGTCACCAATATTTAAAGTTTGAGAAGCACTGTCCTACACCAAAAGTTTATTAAATTTGCTCGAATATTAATCGAGAAAAATTATTAACTTCTATGTTTCTTAAAGCCATAATGTTTTGTAATCCATTCCTCAAAACAAAATTAGCATAAAATATACTTTTATTAACGGTTTGCTTTGAAAGTGATCACTAAAAGTAAATCAAAAAAGCGTATCCGAACAATAAATCATCTTTAGTTGACTCAAATAAAAAGAAATTATTTTAGAAGTATATGTATACCTTGCATCCAATTCTTATATATATATATATATATTCTTGACATTTTTCTGAAATAATGAGGCTTTATTTTGAGAATGAAATATGAATATTTGTGTTCGATCTAGGAAATTTTTATTGTATTGTGAATTGCTCGAATTTTTTTGTCTTGTTTGTAGTCTTATACATTGTTTTAGTTGCATAAAAACAATCATACTCTCATACAAATATTAAGTAATTGTAGGAGATGTTTGCATTAAATAATTGTAGAAAATTGTAGTTTGTTTTGTGATACGCATAAAGTATAACACACACAAAAAAACAACACTTTTGATAGAAAAGTGCATTATTGAAGAAACCAGATAATTGCAGTTTATGAAAAAAAATGACATAGGCGCATTAGAAATTAGAAATGTATCTTCTACTAATTGCATTGTTTTGGTAGTGTCGGCTTTTTATGCATCCAAAGAAGTTGTTGAATTGAAAAATAGGAAGGGTCGTTCAGGCATGGAGTAAACCATGTTTCAGATCATATCATGACCTTGCATTAGAAATTAAACAGCAGTGTAAACACAAATACACTGATGGTCACACAAAATGCAACACCAAGAAGGACCAGATATATCACAGAGAAATTTATTTGATAAATAAAGGTAAAAAGTTGTACCAAGTTCAAACGATTAAAATTACAGCCTCTTGTGACGTGTGGACAATGACAAGTTCAGTATAGTTAGTGTGCCCACCATTTTTGGTTATATCCACTGCCACACGCCTCGGTATAGATTCAAAGAGGCGTTGGATGTATCCTTGAGGTACCATAGTACATGCGGCTTCCACATATTGCTAAAGTTGATCTGATGTAGAAGTGGGTAGTGTATCCCGGGCAAGTCCTTGAGCAAGCTTGGATCACACGTTTTTGATTGGCGAAACAAATTGGAAAGACAAGCAGGCCAAAGAAGCAATTCAATCAGATGGGTAAGAAAGAACTCTTAAACACTGCGTGTCACGTGTGGTCGTGCATTATCCTGTTGGAACATGGCTGATGGCAAGCGTTGAATGTGTAAAAGAACCACGGGCTCCAACACTTCCGAAATGTACCACCGATTGTTCAGTGTACCGGCCATGCGTACTAAAGGGTTGCGGCAATAAAATGCAATACCACCCCAAACGATGATACCGTGTGCAGGACCAGTGTTGCGGTGCATGGTGCAATAGTTCAGGAGCCTCTCACCACGGTGTTTTCAAACTCGTATCCGACCATCGTGATGATGCAGGTAGAAGTGGGATTCGTCAGTAAACGACTTTTAATGGTACGAGCGGGCACCGAATGAGGGTTAACAAGCTGAACCTGTTGTACTTTGTTTCATTATGTTGATGCGTGATCCATCACTGTCATGTCACAATCCATGTGTTAAAAGGGGCAGGGGTGCAACAAGGTGGGTACGATTGGCCCCATCGGAGAATGTCGTTTCTTCATGAAATCCAGCGATGGCAGATCTGTATCGCAGTTGCTTGGTTTCGTCGAACACGTCGACTTATTTCTGTAAAAGGTAATCCGAAATCTTTACAGGCTACTATTCATTTTCGGTCGAATTCAGAAACTAAGTCAAAAGACGCTGCATGTCTTTCACGAGGCATAGGTAAACGGCTTACCACCGAGTAAATGACCGAGCTTCAAATCGCCAGTCTGTTTTCCCCTTATATGCGGGTGGCGCTACGATCACCCGTGATATGCGTCAGCTGTATAATGGTAATGATTTACATATTTCATCGCCGCCAACACATGATATAGCATGGTTTCCATGCTTTCTTCAGATTGTCGCATTTTGTGTGGCCAGCTGCGTATATTCCATCGGAAGAGAGGATACTAATAGGGCCATTCAATTTGTTCCAAACCGTCGTACTTAGGAAAGTCTTCAACAAGATCAACTCACTGAAGTAACGCATTATCATCTATCAGAACAATTTAGAAGTGATGAAGATACAAAGTTCAGTTTTTTTCTTTAAAGAAAAGCATGAAGCTTGCATATTGTTTCTTGGTTGGAAAATTAATTTAAATTGTGTTTAATTTCATGAATTTTATTAAAAATGGGACTCATATTCATTACTTGTATATATTATTACGAATGCTGTGTAATGTATGATTAAAATAATTTGTATCTGGATATTTGATACATTCGTATCACTTTAGGTTGTACTTATTTTATGATAAAAATTGTTTTGTATTACTTCCGAGCAACGCTGCCTCTTACAGTATAATGTCGTTTCAAATGAAACTTGGTGAAATATTGGCGATACGATTAAGTTAGCATCAATTTTGGTGACCAATTTTAGCGATCTGGCAACCCATTTAGGTGACTTGGTAGCCATGGGTGTTTCTGGAAATTACTGGAGAAATCTATCAACATCACGTTCTATGACGTTCGCGGAATTTTCAAGAGAGACCAAGCAGTCTTTAAATAGTAACCGCTCGCTGAAGCTGAATCAGTATCACTATGGATGCTGATAACTTCGGTTGCTACGCTCAAACGATTGCTTTGAAATAAATTTTATCATCACGGATTTGTATTTTTATGCATTGATAATTATGTCTGAGCATTGTAAAAAGTGTGAGGACGTTCTGGGATTTATTTTGCGAATTTTGCTGCTATATCCTGTACTTAGAGGATTGTTTTCCTACAGTGAATTTCATCACTCTTATGGAACTGATTTGCTCTTTGAGACTGATATTTTAACCAATGGAAGAACTATTTTTAAATGCATAAGTTAAATACTGAAAAAGCCAAAACTTAAGGCAATACGAATCTTCCCATAGTGGTAAAAAAATAGCATATAAGATTCCCATATAGAGCCATAAAAATATTTCAATGGCTTATAATATTTCAACCAATTTAACACATTTAGTGATAATTTTTGCAAGATAGTTTCCAGTAGAAACAATTTCTACGAGAATAATGTGACTGAAGCTCAAACCTTCAACCTAATCAATGTTAGATAATAGAGTCCTGGTGTTAGCTTTTCTTTCAAGTTCGAAAGTAATTGAAATTTTAATGAGCTCATCAAAAAGTCGTAATGGAATTTCAAAGTTGAAAAAAGGAAAAAAAAATACAAGTTTTTGTTTTTTTATGATGTATTACAAAAGGAGGGAAGCTGCTTTTATAATAAATTTATACGTTATATGAATAGCAATTTTTTTTTTTTTTTTGAGAAATGGAAAAATTTTAAATAAAGGATATGTGTGTGAGTTTGATAATTAGAATTCTGTATAAAAATTGTGCAGTTAGGGGTGTGTTAGTAACTTCATATAAGTTATTTTTTGGAAGTTTACTATCATCATTCCGGATAAATGTCATAGCAGTTTCGTAGGAAAATGAATGATCTGAAAAATGAACATCAAACTTCACTTTCCACGGAATTCTACACGTTAAACTTCCAATCATAAAAATGAAGGAATATATTAATAATTGCAGCTAAATCATTTAAATAATTTCTCTTTCAAAATAGATGTGTGAAGTTTTTGAGAATATTTGAAACTTTTAAGAAGTTTTTTATGAAACTGGTATATAAAGAAAAGTTCTGTGTCCGATTTCTTCTTCTCCCAAGATAAATGTACTTATTTTTTAGAAATTCAAGTTTTCTCTTTTTTTAAATCAAAATGTGAGGACTATCTGAATTTTTTTTATTACAATCTAAAGCTTAGGGATAGAATTTAGATATCAACAGTTAAATAAAAGTATAGTCGTACAACATTATTTAATACCCAGTGAAGTGGATGAGATACGGCTGAAATATACATATGAGATAGTCACTTATTCACTCATCACGAGATGTCTAGAACTTATAGACCTACAGACTTAAAATTTGAAAATTGGCAGCCATTTTTTTTTAGTAGATACACTAAGAATCATTTTTGAGATCTTCTCCAATTGTGGCATAACATTATTCTTTATTTGACTTAGATAATGTTTACATATGAATTGATAGATGAATCGGTGAATACAGTCAATTCACTATATCTCACTTTGGTATTTTACTTGATAAAAATCATTCTTTTTAATCATTCTAATTTATAACTTACCGTAAAATACGAAATATAATGCTCACTTTTGACACAAAAAATAAGATCGAAATTTACGGGTGTGCGTTATACGCCGGGTATAAAGTTGATTGCTTTGGAAGTAAAAAAAGGAGATGAGCTTAAAACAAACCATATAAAGAGAAATAATATTTATTTAAAAGAAATGACATACCTTATGAACTTTAAGGGTTGTAACTATAGAAATATACTATGTTATCACAATTCTGGGATAAAACCTCGAATAAATGACTTGAAATCATAAGAAATATTTCATATATACTCTTCAGGCGTTTCGTAAAAAAAAAAGGTACGCGTTATACAGCGAATGTCCCTAAAATTTCAATATTGCTGCCTGAAAGTATAGGTGTACGCTATATATCAGTGCGCTTTATACGCCAGATTTTACGGTAGTACTTAAGATTCTTCAAATATTAATTCAGCATTTCTCAAACTGTGGGGAGTGATATTCCTACCAGGGGGGGCACGAGCATATGAAAAATAAAAAATTTTTAAAGTAATTATTAATTTACTGGAAGGAATCAAAACAAAACATACATTCTGAGATAATAAAAACACACGTTTACAATGATATAATGTACTTATACATTTATCAGTACTGCACAATATGTATTAGATAATTAATTTAACAATACTAAGTTAGGATCAAATTTAATAATTCCAAATAATCTTGTGGGCTAGTAGAAAATTATACGCAAAATTTAATACTCTTATCTTGATAAGTTTTACAGTTTATACTTAAAGTCGTATTGTAGCTTTAGCGTTGAAGGAGTTATTATTGAATTGAATACATTGTTCTTGAATGGAGTGTCGCCATGAAAATTGTGTGGCAAGCATTTATAGCTTGAAAAGCACTGTATTAATTGAATTCGCCAAAATTTAATTTTTTTCTTTACCCTTTCATTGTAATTGTTATTTTTATTTTTCAATTCACGTGCCCGAAGAACTTGTGAACCTGCTCGTAAAGCATAAATACAAGTATAAAAATGTTAGATATTTTTCTGAAAACTAAATCTAATGCAAAATACAAATTTGTTTAAATCTTGAGGACAATGTGACAACTCTGAAAGCTAATCTAACTGCAAGGTTGGCTCATCTAAATTCATACGAAATACGAAATCACTGTAAGCAGGTGACACGAAAACACTGAAAGAACTTAATCTTTCATGGCAGCAGCTTTAAATACACTTTTCTTCTTATTCTAATGTTATCGCTTCTTCCCCAGAACCTGAGTAATAAAATCGTTTCAAAGAATTTTTCCCTCGTAAATTTATTTAGCGTCCAAGAAGCACATAAATCAACAATAAGATGTCAAATGCGATGCAAAATTCGAAGGGGGATCTACGTACATTTAAGGTAATGATATTTCCACATAAAATTTTAATGTCATTTTCATTCAAATTTGCAATTTCAAGCTGTTAAAACTGATAGGCCCTTTAGACTACTGTGTTTCATGAAATTAATCTTTCGGAAAGATTTAAAGTCGTGATAATAAAAATAAATGACGTGAAATATTTTATGTCAGTTTTAGACACCGAATCATTTTGAATCATTGTTGCTGCCATGTTTGTGTTTTAAGCAGCCTTTTAAACTTCAGTGTTTAAAAAAAATATGAAAAACGAAATAGTATCATTCTATGTTATTTCGAATACTTCCCAGATGTTTCATGAATATTATTTTAATCCATCATTTTATTTAAACACCAATTTAGACACAAGATCCTATACTGAGAGACATTTAAATCTTTCAATGAATGCTCGATTCAGTTTATGGAAAAGTATATAAGTAGTAGTGATGATTTATTTTACCATTGAACGACATTTTAAATTTTTGATGAGCAGGCAATTAAAAACAAGTTATTAAAATTATATTATTTTAATGATAGCTGAATTCAATTAAGACATAATATTAAAAAAAGCAATATATAAGTATGAATAAAAATGATATAATACTGCAAAAATGTGGTACATAGTTTTACACTAAATTAATACATAAAACTATACCTTTTTAAAGTATACCAAAAATTTCCGAAGGTAAGCTGCACGTGTATAAGCCGAAAGAACGTTTTTCTTTCAAAAGTTTATACAAAATCCAGTAGCCGTATACAGGGCGTTGCCTAATTCGACCAAAACTTTCTGAGGCTCAATATTAGGTAGCATGGAGACGGTAAATCAGTATAAAACATAAGATCACAAACCCCGTTTCATTGTTGAAAACAGCCATATTAGTCGGCGTTGGGAAAACGATGACATAGACGAGGGGAAGGGCTAAGCGAATGCGTAGATTTATAGCACATTGGAAGGGTTGAAGGAACCTGCACATAAACAAATTTCTCACTCGTCTGGGGAGAACAAAAGCGGGAGTACCGGGAACTGCGCACCAGTATGTGTGGCTCATGAGCGATGGTGAACCAGCTCCTTTTTCCATTCCGGTGCGTTTCCACCTTCATGCTACATATTCCGTGAGACGGATTGGATGAAGCGGATGCGTTGCTCAACCTCTACGCTACCGAGACCTCGATCTTTTGGAATTTTTACACAGGGGCCATTTGAAATCACTTGTATATGTGACTCCGGTAACTATAGCGAAGTATATCACGACACGGATCGTTGTCTGTTCAGCTGACATTACCAAAACACCGTATTTTTCTGAACGAATCCAGTAATTCATCGTCTACCTGTGTAGGCTGTAATATGACCTACGTGTTTGGAACTTCGAACAATACCTTTGAAAATCACTTGTGTCAAATAAATGTATTTATTACCTCTTTTTGCCCCTTTTTATTCGATTTGACATCATATTCTTCATAACATGTTTTGCGATTTATTCCGTCTAAACGTGGTTTGGACCCCATATTCCATGTTGATTTGTCGTCCCAATGTTGCTTACAATCACTTATCTGAATTTGTCGGTCGAATTCGGGAATACCTTCCATATGCCAAGTTGAAAAAAGTTCACGTACTTTCAAATATGTAAAGGTTAAAATGTTGCTAAGCAGGCAAAAAAAGGCTTTAATAAGTAATACTGTACATAATCAGCATTCATACAACATTAAAAGAATCATTATATTATTTCAGTATTTTAGATTCAAAATTTTGTGATGAAGGAATTTACTTATAATAGGACTGCGTATGTGTTTTAATTGTAGGTGCAAATAATTGAAATTTCATAAAGTGGAATATCCTATTGTATATCCTATGACTGAGTGATTGAGAATTATTTAGTTGTCTTATTTCTACACATAAAATTTCTTTCATTCACTTTTTTTCAAAAGGAATAATGAGTATTCCTTTAAATCATTTAGTTTTCAACTTAATCAGATGTTGTTTTTCTTGTCCAAGCAGTGTAGAGGAATAAAATGGCACCGAAGTGTTCAAAATGGCCCATGCAATGTCCTTGACCGTTGGAAAATAGATTAGTTAATGATCTACGAAGTTAAGATCTATGTTGTGGAAGGAATTTAGCCAATATATAAGGACTATTTAAAATACGATTTTGAAAAAGGTGAATGTTAGGACCGAGTGAGATCAAATATTTTAACTTCTTCGACCATCAGGGAATGTTTTCATCTCTTTAAAGTACCTTGTACGTAGTCTGGCTGTGGTAGTTGAAATTACACTGTTACAATTAAGTTCTAATATGAAGTGCTTCTTAACTGCATGGGAGTTGAGTATACGTTTGGCTATTGCATCAAAATCAGTAAGGGTAAGCTATAGCTATTGGAAAGTTGAATTCCGGCCCCTGGGCAAGGTTATAAGCTTACTTATTGTCGAAGATGTGTACGTAGACCTGTATCCATCGCAAAGTGCAAGTTATTTGGGCTGCTACTCCTCTTTTTGGTCTCTACAACTGGCAGACAGATAATTAGTAAATATGGAAACAAATATACGAATTTTATACGTAGTAATGTGATATCACATAATAGTTTTTTTTTATAAAAATAAACTGAAATGTTCGCAAATAAGTACTGTTCATTATTTCGGTATTATTCTATCACTTTTAACTTTTGCGATAAAACGTTTTCATAAATTCCTATGGTATGTATTTTTAATTCACATTCAGAAATCTTTTCATAGTATTTGTATTCAAAACTTATGGACGTAATATCTTTTAGTCTGTTATTTATCCTTACGAATTATATGCCCCAATCCAGCAGTTCTTAAATTGTGTTCAGAGAGTTCCTGGGGTTCGCCAAGACCTTCTCAGGAAGTCCGCGAAGGCCTCACATTTCATGCTAATATTTCCTTTTATTACAGATTCTGAAAAGACTCTTGGAAAAATTGAAAGCCGTTCCATCCTAGACTAGATTACTTAATTGCCCCGGTGAAAAATACTCACTGTAACAAAAAATTAATTAACAATAATATGCAGTTTTATTTTAGTTTTTTTGCAATTATAATCCATTACTATAATGTTATAATTTCCCAAAAAAATAAATAAGGTAGGAACACGTTGCAGTGTTCAAAAAGTATGTATAAGTAATAGAGGCAGTCTTAGGTTTATTAAAGAATCTTTACATCACTCAGTCATGTATTAGAAGCATAGAGTGGTGTTCAAAATATTGGAGGTCTGCGATGTCTTGTCTATACATAAAGGAAGGGATTCTGCGATATCAAAAGTTTAAAAACCGCTGCTCTAACCTATATTCTCTTCCAGAAATGCCCGGGACACGCAATGAGATAGTGTACGCATGCTGTCCAGAGCCTTACGTGGACATCACGTTCTGCATCCACATCAGGCGCAGGACACTCTACTATGGTTTCAACCTCATCATCCCCTGCGTTCTCATCTCATCCATGGCACTTCTCGGATTCACATTGCCTCCGGATTCAGGAGAGAAGCTCACTCTAGGTCAGTATTATCCCATAGTACATATCTTTAAAATAGAAACCACAAAGTAAATTTTACCTATTTCTCGTCCATATCTTACACACGTGCTATATGATAAAAATTTCTGAGTCGGTTTAGTTAAAATATGTAAATGGCAGGAATTGAAAATCTCTTAAAATTTCAAGATATGATGAAGTGATTCATGGCAACTTTTAAATCATCCTTTGAAATATTTTGCTGTCAAACTTTGAAAATTGAGGAATTTTTAAGTTAATAACATTCGAATCCAAGATACTATACTTCAATTCTCACCGGTTGGGTGGCGTGGTTGATTTGTCGCTGTTTCTGCTCCTAAGGTTGTGGATTTGACACTAGCACACGTCGGTAGTTTTTTATGATGTAGAAAATTGACGGTGGCCATGTCGTATGATTATACGGCATGCAAAAGCAAAAGTTCCCTAGAGTGTCTGTTTGTCCTAAGTGTTCTCGGTAAAATTATATCCTAGTACAGATTTTCTACGTCAGAGCTCAGGTGCTTCCCTCTAACGAAGAAACTGGCCATCAAAATTACCTGCGGGGATTGGTATCCACTTCTATGGTGTTGCACTAAAAAGAGGTACCAGCTTCCGGAGAAAGTACTAGGCCTACATTGTTAAAACCTTAATTCGCAGCCCAATAGAAATTTTTAAAAATTCTGTTATTATCTGTTTATCAAAATAAAACCTGTGATATACAGATTCTAAATTATGATCAATCTCTTAGGTTAGTCATACATGAAACGTTGCAATTTAGAAAAAAAAGATTTACTCAGCCATTTTTTAAAATGTTATTTTTTATTTTATTAATAAAAAATGGCTTCTTTAAATATATGAAAATTTTTAAAAAATTAAAAAATAATGCAGATTATTTTAAGCGCGCAATAAATTACAAATTAGTAAATGATTAGTAATAACTTTTTTAAAAATTTATTTCACTGTCTTGGTATTAAGACTGCCACGATATGCTTATTTTTTCCTTATATAAGTGTATTACATAGACAGCCTCATAATTGAATAGATTAAACTATTTGGTTAAGTTCTTGAAAATATCTTAGAACACTAGCACTTCTGAGCCTATAATTTTCAGTGTGGAATTTCTCAAAAAAATCGGACTAATTTTACACACTTAATTCATTACTCAAGACTAATTTAAAAAAATAAGATTACTTTATCAATTAGTATTTTTTTATAATATGTCCCTAAGAACATTCATATTAAAACTAAGATACGTCCTTGTTTTAATATTTATACCATTTGTTAAATTATTCCAGTAACTCTAGAAAATATCACCTGGTTCACATACATTATCTTCTAATATGAATCCAACAAATTTAAAAGTTTATAAAGCTATTTGTTATGTGTTAAATGGAACAAAACAAGATAAAGATTTTAATGTCACAAATTCGTTTATAATATATGCATTAAAAAAGACAACAAATGTTCTTGAGAAATTGACCCTTTTATAATTTCTATATTTGATGAAGGAAATACTTGATTGTGAACAAAAGACAGAAGAAAAAGACTTTAAACAACATAAAATGCTTTTATTGAAGCATTTTTTGTTGACCATGCTTTTATGCTTTATAAAAATTGTACCAAAACTATTTTGAAAATTTTAATTCACTTACTTGATCTATACTAAAGATCGAAAATATAAGATAACATAGTTCTAATAAATTTAATATATTAATATCTAATAAATTAATATATTTTGAAATTAATTTTACAATTAATTATCCAGAAATAATTCACCTTCTACTCATACAAACAATGGACAAGCATAAAAAGTTTACTTTAAGATTTTTAAAGACAAACTAAGAGTTAATCAACCACGGTATCTCATTAAATATAATGATTTATGTAACAAAATACTTACAACCTAAGACACACATACATCCAACTTTGATTCCCGAGTCAAAGATAACGAATTTAATAATGACTCACGGTATAATTTGTCATTTCCCGAAGCTAATCTTTGAAGTAAATTATGAGTTCTAAGCTCCGATATTAGATTTTTTATGTATAGCAGATGATGAAGAGTTTAGGGTTCTTTAATGTGTTCAGAATGCGTAGTCATCATTTGAACCTACATCAAAATATCGATTCCCAAAACAGAATTTTTGAAATTGGGAAAAGTGGTGTGACACTACTTTTATTATCAAATAGTTACAACAGTAATGAGAAGATACTGTGGGTATTTTTTTGTATTCTAGGATTTTTTTCTCTATCGTAAGCATACTAGAATCTATAATTGTCCACAACAAATGCGTACCGAATTTAAAATTTCTCAATATGCTTTTTAATACATGTGAACTTACATGTACATTACTCTTAATTTTTTGTAAAATTTCAGAAATTTAAAGAAAAAAATTTGTATGAATTATTTTTAATGACTTGTGATAAAATTATTGCTTTAGTAGTTTTGAATGGGATGTTACTCTGGAACTGATTATCATTCCAATTGCTCACTGGATTAAGCAAATCAGAGTTAATAATATTAATATAAATTACTACACTACTGTCTCAATAAATAAAAAAATATTCTCCATAAATATATAGCCTAATCAACGTTATTTGTTTTAAAAAAGTGTTTATTTTATATCCAAAATAGAAAAAAAAATTGAGAAGCATATCTAATTAAATGTCACTCTTTTTTAAATAGTATTTTTTTATTCCCAATGGGATGTGAATTGGTGCTTTACCATTGAGATCTAGTACATTTCCCGAATACTGGTATCATATAGCAGATAGTTTTGACTGCCCTTTTAATCTCTAGAGGGAGTCACTTGAGCTTTGAAGAAGTGAACCTGTACTAGGATTTAATTTTACCGAGAGCACCCAAGCCAAACAGACACTCTTGAAACCTTCTACGTGCCGTAAATCCATATGACATAGCCGTTGTTGAATTCCTGCATCATGAAGATCTACAGACTTGGACCGGGGTCGAACCAGAAACCTTGGGTGATAATCAGCGACAAACTAAAAACGCCACCCACTCAGTTTGTTAAATAATATACCCGTGGACATATTATACACATACTAATCTTAGAAAAGCATAATTTTGCTTTGTTTAAAATTGCCATGGAGAAAGTTAAATCAAATGTTGTTATTTCTTTTAAACTATATCAAAGTCGACAATGCATTTTCAAGGGGACATGGTACAATTTCGGCAAAATTTTTTAAGTAAAGGTTTTTCAAAAAAAATTCCGTTGCCTCCTATGTGTGTAAACTATGTAAAACAGATCTTGTGTGCTCAAAATTTCATAAAAAGCTAGGCATTTAATTTTTTAAGAAAAAAACTTCAAATTTGTGAAGTTATTTTAAAATGCTACTCCTCCTACAAAAATGTACGTACGCGCATGAAATTTGATTTACATGTATTGATTTCAAACTATGCATAACAAAAGTTGATATGGGTTTTGCGATAACATGATTGGTACTGGTACAATAGATCTTTTTATGAATGCGTATTGAAAATTCCTTAAAAAATGTGCAAATTCTGAGTTCAATTATTTTTTTTAAAAATGAACATTGCTTTGACTCAAAAATGCATACCAACTTTTGTTACAGGTACTATTAGCAATAGGTAAAAAAATTCAAAGCATTAGGCTCAATAGAAAAAAAGCCTTAGCATTTTAAATGAAGACAAACTATTTTTTATTTTATCTTTTCGAGAAAAGTAAGTTTAATGTTTTGATTTGCCATAGAGATGTGAATAAAAACGAACGCAAAAGCTATCATATATAATTCTGTGTTTTTTTATGTTTAGAGCTTTCAAATTTTGTTAGGTTATAGAAAAGTATATACAGAATAATTTAAGCTAAAAAAATTAAATTTGATTTTTTTACCGATTTTTGTCAATTGAATCGTACTGTGACCCTTAAAAAATATATTAGCGATATATATGTCAGCTGTGTAGCGTAGTAGATAAGGCGCTGGCCTTGCACGCCCCACAAGTTAGTAGGTTAAACCCCTGATTCTCATGATACTAAAAAAAAAAAAGATTTACAGCGTCAATGTGTTAGTATTTATGCGGCACTTAAAAGATCCTTAGAGGATCAGTTTGGCTTGGGTGCTCTCGAAAAACTTCAACTCTTCGCAGAATTTCGCATCGTCAGAGCTCAAGTGCCTCCCTCTGAGAATGAAATTGGGCGTCACAATTACACTGTGGCAATTTGTATCTGCCTATATGGTGCCACACTAAAAAGTGATACCAGCTCCCAGAGAATTGCTACCCTGCAATGGTAACTAACACTCTGCAGTCCCATTTGAAGAAAATTAAAAAACCTTTAGTGTGTATGAGATAAAAATTCAATTACTTTACATAATAAAATAATATTTCATATAGATATGATGTGGCAATGGTATCATTCCACTTTCTTTTTAAAAAATTTGATATAATTGTAAAATAGCATAGTATAATATTGTTTCATTTTTTTTTCACTGTACTTTTCCCAAAAAAGAGAGTTAGTGTATGAATGTGCTATAAAAAATTGTATGTTGTAGTTTACATTTTCTAACAAAATATGTGCAAAAAAAGTTGCAAACTCATTTTTCAAACGTTTATTAATTTCCAGGGGTGACTATCCTGCTATCGTTGACCGTGTTTCTTTTGCTGGTTGCTGAGACCATGCCACCTACATCAGATGCTGTTCCTCTCATAGGTAACAAAATTAGCTTAGGAATATAATTATATAACAATTAATTAAATAACATACATAGTTTATGATATTTTTTTAAAATCATTCTCTATTTACAATAATGGCTGCAATTACTCTTTTGAAACATAACTTAAGGTTTGACATGAATTGTTACTGTATTGAAATTAGAAGAGTCGATTTTTTTTTTCGATAAATATAGTTATATTTTTGTAATTTTCTTCTGAATCTGAATTCAGTTTTTAATATATTTATGTCATGGGTTAGAGATATGTGATAGATTGGATTGGAAAAAATGTATAAATACTTGCATTAATATTGTAATATTGCTAAGCAAAAACATTCGGGTACTACACTATAACTTCGTGAGGTGATAAATAATCTTATAGAAGGTTTAAGAGGTAATCTTCCCAATTACATTTTAAAATGGTGTTAGAAGAAATCAAACGAACAATCTCTGACTGAATAACTTTTCAATTGAAACCCAATAATAAAAAGCGTTATATTAATATAATTCCTTAAGTCTAATCTCTGAGGGGAGCAAAACTTCAAAAACCAATCCATTATTATAGATAAATAGAATATGACGAGTGGCTTATTAGCAGTATAGTTTTTTGAATTGCAGACACAAATTTATCTATGCGATAAATTTGTGTTTGTACACTGCTGACCACCGTAAATGCAACACCAAGAAAGACAAGAGATAGCACAACAAAATTTATTTTGTAGATAACATGTTTACTAAGTATCAGATGATTAAATATATAAACTTCTGTGAAGTGTGGGTTCCTGCCAGAATAGCCGCCATTGTTGGAGATCACCGCTGCCACACGCCTCGGCATTGATTTAAAGAGACTTTGGTGTGTTATTGGGGTACAGCAGACAAGCACTTCCACACGTTGCCAAAGTTGATCTGGTGTGGCAGCTGGGGGTGCAATCTGGGTCAATCGTTGAGCAACCATGGACCACATGTTTTCTATCGGAGAAAGATCCGGACAGCGTGCCGGCCAGGGAAGCAATTCAATCTGGTGATTGACAAAGAACCTTTGGAGAGTGCGTGCCACATGTGGTCACGCATTATCCTGTTGAAATATGGCTGTGGCGAAGCCTTGAAGGTAAGGAAGGACAACTGGTTCCAACACCTCGGAGATGTAGCACTGGCTCGTTTAAAGTACCGGTAATGGGTTCTAGAGGTGTGCGAGAGTGATATCCAATACCGCCCCATACCATAATACCTGGTGCAGGACCAGTGTGGCGGTGGCAGCTGTTCAGCATCCTCTCTACACGGTGTCTCCAGACTCGAATCCGACCATCGTGGTGTTGCAGACCGATGCGTGATGCGTCAGTAAAGACAACTTCATTCCATTCTGCCGCCCACATCCTTCTTTCATCGCAACATTGGCGGCGGAGACGTCTGTGGTTCTGCTTCAAGGTAGACCCAGCAATGGACGTCTTGCGGACAGACCCTCTGCTGTAAACGGCGTCGAATGGTACGCGTAGACACTGAATGATGCGTTACAGACTCAATGTTCTGTGCTATGGTTCGTGATGTGCCTGAGCGATCCGTCACTGCCATGCGCACAATTTGTCTGTCCTCACGTGAAGTGGTGCACTGAGGTGGATGCAATCGACCACGTCAGTCCGTTTTACCCTCCTGCATCAAAGGTCACATATCCGCATTACAGTTGTTTGGTTTCGTCCAACACGACTACCGATTTCCCTGAAAGATAATCCACAATCTCGGTAGGTCACTATCGTTCCTCTGTCGAATTCGGATACTTGATAAAAGCTGATCGCTGTTTTCTACGAGACATAACTGATCGTTTTTTGAAAAACCTCAAGAAAAACACAATTGCCGAACTTGAAATCGTCGAAATCTCCAAGTCTTAAATAGCGCTTTGAGGTGGCGCCACAGGCGATGCTGATGTGCTTCTGCGCTGAAATTCTAATCATTTGCATATCTCACCTCCGCTATGGCCGCGGTGGCCGAGTGGTCTAGGCATCGGATCATGGCTAGCGTGTCATGAGTTCGATCCTAGTACCACTAAAGATCCGCCGTGTAGGGGTGCGATGCACGTTAAATCTGTCGAGAGCTCAAACGTCCTCCCGTTGGTGTGGTGTGGTAGTTAGGAGAGGGGGGTGCCAGCTCTGGTGTCGTCCGCGTCACTTGACCATGGTTCAAAATTACGCGTACCGTCGCCAAAAGCCCTCGTGTTGCTAATTCAATGCGACGTTAATATTCTCTCACTCACTCATCTCACCTCCGCTAATGCATGTTGTAAATTCTATGTTATTTGCGTGCTTCCTTCAGGATGTTGCATTTACGGTGGCCAGCAGTGTAAATATAATTGCTTGCTGCCCTATGTTTATTTCGGAATTTAATTTGTACGAGATTTATGATAGAACACAGTTTTAACCTTTATTCCACAATATGAGTCCCTAAACTACGGATTCCAATGGGCTAAAACAGGCCCCAAAATACCATTGAAATACCATGCAAATGAATCATACAAGATCAGTTAAGTAACAATATAATAAATACATAATGCAATTAGACATTATTACCATGATTAATGCGAATTATGTTTGCAAATTTCAAATGAGAGTTGTTTACAGTTGGGGATCAAGTCTATCTGTAGATTTTTTTGACACCGACTTCAAAAATGCCAGTATTACTAACTCTTTCAATTATCAGTTAACTTGGATCAGCAAATATGTTATTATTTTCCTTTTGTAGAATGTTTTTTCACGTAAATAAGTAGTTCTCAGGACTAAAAAAGCAACAAGCAAAGTTACACGACCAATCAAATTGAATGAGTGTCACCTGAAAATTCCATCAAGGATGAATTTAAATATTTTTCAGTAAAATCATTTCAACATTGGAAATTAAGAATTTCCACTTGATGTTCTGGATCAATCTAGTTTCAAAAAGATTTTGAAAACCATGTTGTTGATGCAATTGCGTCAAAATTTTAAAAATTATACTTAATGTATAAAAATACCCAAAGTTACAATTGCAAAAATCTCTACTGGGAAAGGAGTCACCTCTCTCGTCTGAAAAATTTAGCAAACTACCAAAAGCAAGTGTCAAAACATAATAAGCTGATACACTTGGTTCTCTCAGGATTTAATGGAGGTGTCGGGCCCCAAGGCTAAAAAGTTTGGAGACTCTACGATCGATGATATACTGAATATAAACTAATAATTCGTCAATTATAAATCAAAGTGTAATCACCAAATTGTAAAAAAATATCGTTTATTTAATTTTAGTTTTCGACTTGACTCCTATAATGTGTAAGCTGTCTTTATTTTACAAAATTCAAGTGTGAACGAGCTTCAGTTCAACCAAGTTGTTAACCGTTATTATCATATTAATCATTTTTTAAAAAATAACATTATTAAATTGTAGTATTTCAGATAAACTACTGCGATCATAAAGAAATTAAATCTCATTTTCTTCATAAGGTCATTCATGTTGCTTATCGAACTTTATATATAAACACATATTAGTCCTTTAAATTGGTTTTGATGACTTTCATATAATTTTAAATTTTTCAAGGAAATTGTATGTGTTGGGAATTTTATATAACATTAAGATATATTACAGTGATTAAATTGTTGAATATGAATGTCTTCTTTTTGACATTAAAAAAACTGAGTTCCTCACTCTATAGTTTTTTTAGATTAATTTAAATTGCTACTTTATTTCTAAAAACTTTTTAACATAAAATTACTAAATGATTACTGTAAAAGTTTAGTAAGTAATTATAAATATATGTTGTTTATACTCTACTGTATATTAAGCACAATTTATGTTACAGTTCTTCAAAAGTTAAAATAATAAAATTATTACGCAAGCATTTTCTAGATGCAGTACATAAATTATCCATTTAAAAAGAATATGGATCCAGAAATGCGTAGAAAAAACATTTTATTATGTATATAATTTATTATGAATAAACATTAAATATCTTCAATTGTATTAATTAATTTCAAATATTCAGATTTAGAAAGATAATAGTAAACATATCAGGAGCGTTGTCTTAAGTAGTTCTAAATAATCATTCATTTTCAAATGAATGAATTAATATTAAACACTATTCGAAATTCATAGAACGTAACTATCTCCATCGGAGCAGACATTTTAATTTCCTGTTTATAATCAGTTTTTAAATTGCTTTAGAGTATCAAAAATTTATTTTCAATAAGACTACAGCATAAAAATTAGTTTTAAAGTGAAGTTGATGGAGGGTCAGAAAAACTAAAATACTTTCGATTCGTCTTCATACATTTCATAAATTTAGTTAACTTCGAAGTCAATTCTAAGTCTAGATAAAATATTTGGTTTTAGTGTGATTTTCTTGAAGCTGGTTTCACTAGAATTAGAAAAAGCGAATTGTAGGAGAATTTCTAATAACTTAATGCTAAGTCTGAAATAAGGTACAAATAAGATTTGCAGAATATTTTGGAACAGTGATATATAGATAAAAAAACAAACAGAACACATATACTCTCCTTTAATTTACTTTCATGTTATATAATCACATTTCATGTCAGTAAATTTTAGTCACAAATTACTTTAAATTGTTATTTGCTATAAAGTGGTAGTTTTAATAAATTTTAAGTAAATACATTATTAATAATTTGATATTCCAAAACCACAGAAATAGGTTTTAAAATACTATCTACAATTCAAAAGCATGATCTTTACAAAACATATGAAAATCATGAGGAACATTGATTGAATATTAACACAAAAATAGAATAATGTAATAAAAATCATGCACAAAAAATGTGTCGCATTTTGTAATCATAAGTGTTTAAAATATGACACATGAATTTTATCACAAAATAAGTTTAATATGTATCAGTCTATAAATTTATTTTCTACTCTTCTGAATTTCGATACAATAAACGTAACAGGGAAAATTCTTTTTATTTAACTTACTTATACAAGAAAAAAACTAAGTGATTAATTAAATGTATAGGGAACCTATGGCACGCGTGCCACATGAGGCACGTGGTTTAATTATCAGTGGCACTTGCACTTTACTACAAGTTTTTCAGTTTTGAGTGGATGGGAGTTGTTAAATTCGTAATGGGACCTTATTTGACAATCTTGTTCAGAATTACGGACATTTACGGAATTACGATAGAATCTGAAAGGTTACAAACTCTAAAAATAAATTTACAGCTTTTTTTGTTTTGTTTTTGTAAATTATTGAATGTTATTGATTGGAGAGATTTATGTATCAAGACAGAAAAGTGTATGCAATCTACATTCCGTGCACTTTTGGTTCTACATATCGAAGGGGAAAAATTTTTCCTTTTGTAAAAAATATTTTGAGTTGGCAAAGAAATTGTTTATGAGTTGAATGCTTAGAATCGTATCAAATTGAAAGTCACAAATTATACCCCTGATAACACAATATGAAATATAGCGGTGCAAAGTTAAGTTTCGAATCGAATTTCGAATTTTTTTATTTAACTGTATTGAAGGGGGAAACTTATATTTTATGTTATTTATTTCTTGTTTTATTAAATATATTGGAAAAATACATAATATATGTACAATTTTAATTCTTATATTTGCTGAAGAAACAGTTGTATTTTATGTTGTTTATTTTTATGTTAAGAAATATCTTTAAATAATGCAAGATTAATATATAATAAAAACTATAAACCTAAATTATGGATCTCTATTCTCTAACTTTCCATGCATTATCACTAGAATCGAATTGTTTCAAAATTGTCTCACTGTTTGGCAAGCTGATTCATATTGGTAGATTGGTTTGGCACGCCACAGCTAAAAATTTGCCAACCCCTGGTATAGGGTGTATTCAAAAAATGTCCAACCTTTAATCAGAAAAAATATCTTAGTTACTTTGAGGGATTACCCCCTACACAAATCAAATTCAAAGTAGGTCGAATAAGCCTTCATACACTAAACCCAGCATTCCTTCCAATGCCTGAAACATTTTTGGGGGACTTCTTTTGGAATGGTTATCAACTCTATAGTCGCGTTCTGCCTTATCTCGTCCCTACTCTGAAAACGGGATGCTTTCAATGGCATTTTCAGTTTCGAAAACAGCTAGAAGTCACAAGAAGCCAGATTCAGTGTTTGTAGTGTCCATTTGGTACTATGTAATTGCAAGACATAGTTTTTCTGTTCCGCAGACAGAAACTTGGAAACCAATTTCGAAGCCACTCTGTGAAAGATCACACAAAATTGCATATATAACCTCTATTGGTCTTTACTTGTCCAGCGGTTGTACGGTTACTCTATTGTAAGGTTAAACGAAACTTTTTCATTATCACATTTTCCACATGTGACAGATCTATCCACGACTATATTAACACCTTGGGGACTCTTCTGGGAAAAAATAAATTAATTCAACCAACTTTCGCCAACCAAGAAAGCATGATTATGTAAATGAAGTATATTATATAAATTCTGTTTTCACGAGTTTGTGGGTTGGCACGTTGGAGTTGGCAAGTAGGAGTTAGCATAGAGTCTGCGAGTTAGTTTGTTAGTTGAAGATTGAAAGATAGTGGAATTATTAAGAGGTCGTGGAGTTGTCCAGGAAAACGGATTACACCAGTGAATCAACGACATTAATCAATCCCGATAAAGTTCACCTGTAAGATTCCAGTGTAGGATCCGATGCATAAAGAGTACAGGTATCGTGAGCTTGATTAATTAGAAGTTAGCTTATCAGTGTGTGACATAGTTATATTTGAACGTATTTAAGCTATCTTAGATTAAGTTGAGGGTCCGTAGTAGTATCCCCGTGGTATAGAATCTCACCTCCGCGCTCTACTATTCAATCACCTACCTTAATTAGATTGTTATTGTGTATGATTAATATTTTAGTAACAATAAATTTATTAGATTGAAATCATGTCTGATGATCATTAAGTTTTTCCCACACACCTAGCCAAGTTTACAGGTAGACAAGGGGGTTCAGAGTCAAGCAGGAACCGACAGGTATTACACACCTTTTCAACAAAAGATGCATTCCAATTGTTTTGCGGCCTCGGAGAACACTGGTCACTCTCAACCGGCGCGTGCAGCCGCTTTTGAATCAGTTAAACCCACTTTTAATTTGTGTGACCCTTACAGCATCGTCTCCAAACAGTTCATGGATCATACGAATTGTTTCACTCTGAAAAACACTCAGTATTTGACAAAATATTTAATGTAGTAACTCTAGTCAAATTTTCAATCATCTTTAGGGAAACAAAAATCACACAAACACGTATAACAGCCCTTTACTCAATTGCCTGCAGAAAACAACTGGTACACTGGAATGAAGAGAAACATTCAAGCATGTGCATCAAGGTATCTGTTCCAGTGTGAGTACAGTGGCGCCGTTTAAGGTGATCTATTGTGCGGTGGGGGGGGGATCAAAAGGTTGGATACTTTTTGAACAGACCTTGTATAGCATATGTAGAAAAATATAAAATATATGTGAACACAGACAGTAATTCCAAACAATTAGTTTTAATAAAAAACATATCCAATGCCATTCAAGTAGAGATATAATGTCACAAATCTACCATCACAAATATTTAAATTAAATTTTTCTCTAAAAAATATATATATTTCAAAATTAAATATCTGCAAATTCGTTTTATTTTCAGATAGTAATAAAAAGTTACACATTTTATGAAAATTAGATTCCGAATCATAGTAAAAAATTTCGTATTAAAAATCTAAGTAACATCACAGAACAATTGAAGTGAAACATTGTGTCGTAAATATTCCAGGATTTTGTAACACTTTTAAATTATTAAATGATTACACGTTTAAAAAAAGAGTTCTTTAAAACCAAGACAGTGTCAATTGTAAATTAGGACTATGTTTTTCTAACATGATCAAATTTCTTTTCCATTAAGAAGTGCAAAAGCACTTTAAACATTCCAAACCACTTATCACAAACTCTGTCGTAAATGATAACTCAAAATTAGCTGCCAAACAATTCCGAATCACAAATGTTGCACATTTCTCTGTAAGCAATCAATGGAACAGGAAGAGCACTTGTAATGGGATTGGTTAGAAAATAAATGTGCTTAGCACTAGTGCTGCGCAATTATTTCGAGTTTTAGATTTGGACATTAATTTCGTTCGAAATTCCAAGAGGAGGAAGTAATGGATGTGAATCGGGAACATTTATTTTATTTCCATTAAATTAGTTTTCTCAGCACAGTTCTGTGATTTTATCGATCTTTTTTACTTTAAATTCCTCATTTTTATTGTTGACTGCCGGACCGTGAATAATTCTTCCTTTTTGAAATCAGGTTTGAACGCCTGAACGTGACTATTTACTTTTGCATTTCTCTGTGGCACGCATTTAGGGAAGAGGTGCCTTCATTTATTTGTTTATTTCTGATGTAAGCATAATATATTGATGTGTAAAAACGAAGTGGGATTTTATATCCATTTTTAATGCATCTCTTTATGTTTTTTTCCTAGGAAGGTGAATAAATTACGTCTTAAAAACCATTCACACGGGTTGCATCAGTTTTATTATTGTATTAATTCTCAAACTCCTTTTAAGGAACACAATGATTAGATATGCTATATTTTTTATCAAAGCGTTCAAGAACTTGTTGCTTGATTAAATATTAAAAAAATAATTATTATTGAGTAATTATATGGATTATATTTAAATATATTTAATATCCAAGTATTAAGAGTTAGGCATTTTATAAAACATGTCCTTTAACTTATTTGTGGCAAACGTTGCTTGTGGTCAAGGTCAGGAACTCGTGGCCGGCATGTTATAAGTTGAAACCCTAGTACCACTAATACCTTGACATATAGAAGAGATGATGTACGTTAAGTCTATCGTAGCTCAAAGTCCTCGCGTCGGTATGGTGGAGAAGTTATGAGCGTGGAGTAGCAGCTCATATGTCATTCATGTAATTTCATCATGGGTCAAAATTATAAAGTTCATCCCGAATATCAATCAAGTGGCTTAAAAGTACGACTTTGATGAACTCTATTAATTTAACTTAGTACTTAGATATTTATGTATTCTTAAATATTCAAAGTATCATAGCAACACAATAATATTGTTTACCATATATATTAATCATGATCAATCATATTTTATAGATAATTATTTTCTCGTCTGAAATTAAATGCAGTACTTTATTAATCGTCGATTGCACATTGGAATAAAAACCTGTAATTCTGTTTGTTTGTTTTTTTCATTTTCAAGAACTTTACTTGCTGCATTGCGGAATAAAAAAAAATATTTTAACGGACTTTTTTCATATTGAACTCATTAAATCGTTTTGTAAAAATTTTAACTTTCTATTACGAGAACATGCATATTGAAAAGGAAATCGCTACTTTCCTACTATCTATTGCAAACTTTTTAATCCTGTCCCTTATTTATATATTGTGAATATTATTTAAAATCTTAATTTTTCATGTGGGTGCCTTAATATGCTAAATAATCGTTAATAAAAATAAGCATAGAAATATCATAAATACCATAATGTTTAATGCAATTTAAATACGCTATTTAGTTAAACACACAGTGACCAAAATAGAACCTCCTCTCTTCTTATGAATTACGGTAATAGTTGTAGATTGAAAATAAATTGTCCCTTCTGTAGCATCTTAGCAGAACTAGCATCTTAGCCGAACTTAATTACTTTGCTGCGATCTCGCCGTATTGAAGAGCATTCTCTAAGACCATGCTTTAGCCCGGCCAACGTAATCAATTGTGTCCACTTTCATACGGCATTTTACAACTCAGTTCAAAAAAGCTAATGACATTTCTGATTTTGTAAGACAAATGGCCCTTGAAACTCTTAGTCATGTACTGTGTGATGCTCTTCAAATTTATACTGATAACAGCAAAATTGATCAAGGTCATACTGGCAGCCGTGTCTACATTAAGACATCTGCTTTATCTCCAGTCTCAAATACAGAAATTCAAACTCTTTTTCTGTTTTTAGATCAAAACTAATTGCTATTGAAAATGTTATTAAGTATGTTGACAATCTTGCTGAACCTGATTTTGAAAGGTTTTGGAACATGATTGGCATCCGTTCCTCTATTTGACATTTAAGTAACTGGAAGAAGGTTGATGACAGAGTCGGGATAACTATCTAAAATTTGATTGACAAATCATCTGCCATGTTTAAACTCCCTATTCGGTTTATAAATGAAATAGTATTGTAGCGTTAACGTCAAAGTGCATTATTATTGCATTCAATATGTTATTTTATGTAGGGAGCGGCAAAATTTAGGTCGCCACTGCTGAAAGTTTGAGAAGCATTAGATTAAATCAAACACAATTTAGAAATCTTAAAAACTGTTGACGA
Organism: Trichonephila clavata; assembly: GCA_019973975.1. NCBI lineage: Eukaryota > Metazoa > Arthropoda > Arachnida > Araneae > Nephilidae > Trichonephila > Trichonephila clavata. The sequence continues at coordinate 62,672 of BMAO01025337.1, forward strand.
TATTGTATATAAAATTTTCGGTTTCGGTATTTTAACAATCTGAACTTTTCGAATAAAAGTTTTACCAAATACAATAAATAAATAAATTTAAAAAATTTAAATAGATGTTTTGGCAGAGTATTTGTAAGTGATTGTTATCTTATATGGTCTTGCATTATAATTTTCTCAATAATCCAATCTTTTTTTTTTCTTTACGTTTGCGCAAATAGACTGAGAAATAAAATGATTCGTAGCTTCTTATTGTGTATTCAATCGTCTCTAGATAATCTTCTTTTCATTATAACTAAGATCAAAATTTAATTTCTTACCAAATACAGAAATGCTTTGTGCTTTCTAGCATAGTAGATTTTAACTTATGATAAGTAATTAGTTCTGATTATTCAATTCGCATTAAGTATTAGTCATCACTTCTTTAATAACTTTATTTGCAGTTTGGTTTACAACTTTACAACTGGTATTCGATTTATTTAACTGATTTACTTCCTTTAAACATGGGTTATTTTTTATTGCACTTTACCAGCTATGAATTTATAACCATAGTTTACTTAAACAGAAAATAAATTTCATAACCTGTCTCTTACATGACTTATCATAGAATATTAGAGCTGCAACAGTTGCTTAAGCATGGACTGTACATACAAAATTCAACTATTACTTTAAGAAAAAATTACACATACTTTGAATATTGACTCAACAGCCTAGAGTAATAGAGCAGCACAAAAAAATTACGCTTCTAGAGAGCCTACAGATTCTTTAACCCCACTGTACATCCAACTATTTAAATGGGGCACAAGTTTTCTATACTTACATTGAAAAAGCAAGAAAAGCGTGTCTATCCAGAATAACCACTTTTCAAATTTTCATGTAATGCACATAATCATAGATGATACACTAGATTTAACCCTAAAGGTACCAAATACGTGCTAATTGCAAGGCAATAGATTGGGACTGCCAAGAGGGTAATCTAACATTTATCATTAGGGTAAGTTAACATCTCTAACATTGAATTAGCAGTGTGTGCCCCTACGTTTACATGAATTAAAATCAACTCTTAGCCAATATAATTGACCCCTGCATTCAACAGTTCTCCGAGGGTTATATAAAGTGTTGAAATAAATTGTTCGAAAATTAAATGCCGCTACACTGTATATTCTTGAACGTAATCATAAAATATTTTTGCGGCTACAAATGCTTATCTTTCGTAGCGAAACTGTCTCTCAGAATTCAATGATCTGCTTAATTTCGTCATATTGTCATATCGCTTATATTGTCATCTTGTGAACGAATAAGAAATATTCTGCCAGTTACAGAGTTTCTCGTCTATATCTTATAGAAGAAAATATATTTACTTACCTTTAAATCCGGAGTATAACAAGATCAAAATTTACGGATGCGCGTTATATGCCGGGTATAAAAATTAAAGCATTCAAGATTAAAGGAAAAATACACTGGTGTGCAAAAATTAAGGACGAGACGGTTTTTTTCAATATAACTTTGTACAAAAGCATTCCAAATCAACACATTTAATACCGTAAAATCCCCAATACGTAAGGACATGAGTAATGTAAGCAACACTTACTAAAAGAGAAATCAGAGGGATAAAAAGAAGCTTTATTGAAAAAGTAGCATGGAGCGTAATGCGACTAAAGGCCGAAACATCCCTGTGATGGGTGTCCAGCAAGAAATATCCGGTCTTTAGTAGGGGATATGATCTCCCCTGACTGCTAGGCAGGTTTCACAGCGACTGCCCATGCTGAGAATGAGGGTGTCAATGAGTTGTTGAGGCATTGCTGCCCATTCGTCTTGCAGCGCCAATCGAAGCTCCGGAATCGTTACTGGTGGTAAGGTACGAGCTGCCAAGCGTCTGCCTAGAAAATCCCATACATGCTCGATCGGATTGAGATCCGGAGCTCGTGCCGGCCAATCCATACGTTCAATATCCTCACTCTCTAAGAGCTGTTCGGCAGCTACTGTGCAATGACATGGTGCATTGTCGTCCATGAAAAGAAACTGTGGACCCATAGCGCCTCTAAAAAGACGCACATATGGAAGAAGAATCTCGTTACAATTGCGGGTCCCGTTGACTGAACCTGCGTCGAAGATGTGAAGGTCTGTACGACTACCAAGCATGATGCCTCCCCAAACGAGAACACCGCAACCTCCATACCTGTCCCTTTCAATGATGTTCGAGGGATGATTGCGGCTTCCCCGCTCTCTCCAGATGAGTATGCGATGAGAATCGCTACTCAGACTGAATCTGCTCTCATCTGTAAAGAGTACTCGTCCCCATTCATTGTCTCTCCAATTCCGGTATTCCCGGCACCACAGAGAACGCCTTCTCCGATGGGCAGGCGTTAGAGGTACACACCGTACAGGGCGTCGTGCAAACAGACCACCACCGTGCAGTCTTCTGGCCACGGTAAAACGCGATATCCGTCGTCCAGTCGCCTGTGTCGTGTGTCTAGCGATTTCTCCCGCTGTCTGCCGCCTGTTTCTTCTGGCCTGTAAGGCAATATACCGGTCATCTGCGGGTGTGGTTCCTCGTGGACGACCACTACTGAACCCCCGGATAGCTGTTCCTGTAGTTTGAAATTGTCTCCAAAGTCGTGAAACGATGCTGTGAGCAATTCCGAACTCTGCAGCCACACTTGTCACACTGCGACCTTCCTCCAACTTCCCAATGATTCGACCTCGGGGAAAAGCATCCAGATGTCGTCTAACAGATTGATTATTCGCCATTTCTCGCTGAGGCAGCAACTCGGTGTGATTTTAACTGCTATACGGTGTGCAATCTCTTTGCCAGAAATACTAATCTTACACCGACAACATGCTTTACTACTCAGACACTCCCCCATTACGTCTACCTGCATATCTGCGCATGTGCTACCGTACATCACCTCACTTAATCTCCTGATTGGTCTTTCTGTCCGCTCTGCCTCTTCGTTCAGCTGATATGCTAATTTTTCGACTTCGTCCTTAATTTTTGCACACCAGTGTAGATGAATATAAAAAAAAATTAGTCGTGTACACACATCGAAATACTGTTCATTTAAAATAAATTAAATGTTTAATTAATTTAAACGGTTTTAGCTATGAAAGTATACCATTTCATTAAAAGCCTGGTATGATACCTCGAAAAAAGAACTTTAAAATATAACAGCACACATACATTAAAAGTAAGGTTACTTTCCAGAGAAATCGTAAGATTCCCGTACTTTTCTTATTCCCGGGAATTAAATTTCGTTCCCGGGAAGCGTACGTGGCTCAAATGATATATGAGGTAGCGTGACTGTGGATTTTAACCTCGAATATATAAATTTTAACTACCCATACTATGGCAATTTGAGATTGAACTTCTGGACGTAGGCAGGTTTGTTACCCCAGAAGAGGGTAAGGGGGAGGGTAATAAGAGAATCATATCTACACTTAGGTATGGTGAGAATTTTTTTCAGCTAGCAGCGGGAAAATATTTGTTTTAATCAATTTCTATGTGTCTATCGAGCTTCTTTAACTAAAAGTATTTTGTTTTTAAAGGAATCGTTTTTCGTAACCTACTACCACGACTAATCTCATCAAAGTTTCGAGATCTTAAATTATGTGGATAACGTAAGTGCTAATACTTAAAACTATTGTTTTTTTTTTCTTCCATTTTTTAAACTTTTTTTTATAGAGTCGTCTTCATTATGAGTTACTTAACTGAAACGGCAATTTAAAGATGGGAATGAACCTCCAAACTGTTTGGGGGAGAATATTTTTTAGCAATCTCGGAACTTTTCTTGCTAATTATTTTTCTTAAGGTATCCGACTACCCTAAAACTGTGAATTTTGCCAAAAATTGACAATTTTTTTTATGATTTTATTTTATGGGTCATCTTATTAGGTTTTTAAAAATACCAAGTTTATCATTTTCCGTTTACTAGTACAAAAACCTCAAGTGTTTTAGTAAAAGCAGATGCCATTACTTTAAGCAAGATGTCATACTTTAAACGCATTTTACTCGAAATGTGATTTTTGGAAAGTATTCAAACGGGGTCAGCTATTGCTAAAAAAGTTTTGAACATAATTAACTGAAATTTTTTCTGTAAGTTTTGTATAATAGTAGAATTGTTTTTACTTCAGATTTATCCATCACTATTTTATTACAAAATTTACAGTCCCTTATGTGAATATAATCACTGTCTTTTTAAGCATTTTCATATAGTAACCGAGATAAAGTGCTCTAGTTTTGCAAAAAAGAAAATAACTCTTATCCTGAAGGTCATTTCAAAATTGAATAATATAGCAACATATTAAATTGAAAAAATTGAAAATTTGTTCATAAACCTTTGGTGCAGAATGGGCCGCGTTTATGCTATTTTTTGTCAACTTTTACCTATTTTTTCCCATTTTAGTAATAATAATTTCTTTTTCTCTTCTTAATTTTAGCACATTTTTCTTAAAATGCACTAAACAAATCTAAAAATAACAAAAAATCCCCATATCTCCTTTTTAATAAAAAAAAAGTTGTCACAACCTGTCGGATACCTTAACCAAACTTTCGTTTGGGATTCTTTCATTAATATTTATTTAAACTTGTGTAATGAGAATATAGTAATTCCATAAAGAAACCGATTATACAAATAAAATATCTTAAGTACAATAAAAATATTTTTAACTTACGTAATTGGTACTGCCCAGCAAATAGATTTTCAAGCATTAATATTAATATTTATATTTTAGTAGCGACATTAGAGAATTAATTGATTCATTTTCAAGATTGATTAATTTTCAAACTCATGTGAATCAGTACAGGAACATTCATTTTAGTGAGTACTTTGTTAATTTGAACTTTTTTCGAGATTTATAAATTACAATATGTATATAATTGCCACATTTTTTTCCACGTCGTTAACAATTTTTCATTTTAGTGCTAAAAATGATATTTTTCATTAAAAAAAATCGTTTTGGGGTAGGAAAGATTTTTCCTCTGCATATACGATTGAGTTAAAAATAAAAAAAAAATAAGTTAATAACAGCATCTGTAAAATAAAGATAGTGTGACATATTTATTTATTATAAACTTGGCTATGTGATAAAAGCATAGATTGTTTATGCTTTCTCAAATCATTGTAATCAGCCCATTTTACATTTTTTTTTTTTGTATTTTTAGCTCAGTATATAAATGAGTATAAAATCTGGAATTTATATGTATCATTACTTTATATAATTACTATAGCTATTATTAAAAACAAATTGTTTATATATATATTTTTAAACTTTGATGAATTTCCGGCAATTCCAAAAAAAAAATATAATCCGCGGATTTCCCTGAATTTCTTGGGAAGGGAAAAAAGCGGGAAATCAGAAACCTTAATGACAAGTTCCTTCGTAAGAAAAGGGGTGCGGGCTATACGGTGAATATACCTAAAAAATTTTTTAAAAAAAGCACCTGAAAGTATAGGGGCGTGTTTTACGCCAGATTTTACGGTACTTCTGTATTTTGACTTGTATCTCTTGCCAAGGTTCTGACTTATGCATACATGTATATACATGATTTATTACAGAAATGTACATTATAGTATTTAAGTAATATTAATCAATCACTATTATGAATATCTCTTCATAACTTTCAATTATGTCCATCAAACGTTTTTCAAAAGTTTCAGATTTAGTACTGGAGACAAATTCCAAAAGCCAGTTCCAAATATTTCGTTTTAACTTGGAATTAATACAAAAATGATACGAAATTGTCACAGGCCTGTCAGTAAAACTCAAATAGAAGAAAAATAAAATAAAAAAAATATTTTATCAGTATGTATGCAGAAAAATGAATGGAGGAAACGTTAGATAAAAATAACTCAATAATGCAGAGAAAAAGCTTAGGATTGGTGGTTTGATCTTTCTTTTACAAAAATGAAGCAGACACCAAGAGATCGAAGAACTCTGATAGTCTAGACTCAGTCCAGTCTGTACACTAAGTGAATTACTGAAACATGGAGCTTATTTGAACTTTCTTTTATTGCTTTTACCCCATTTTTCTGTGATAATTTTAATAGTTAAGATACCATTGATCCTGTTAAAAAGAATCTCTCATTCTCTTGGGGACCATTAGTGTTACATTGTCACTCTTTAGATGGAAGAAAAGAAAAAGAACTAAGCACCTAATGCGTTTGGTGTGCGGTATTTACTAGACCGGATTAAGAAACTGTGACCAAGTTTATAACTCGACAATGAATTTTATTTAATTTAAGTTGCTTAGTTAAATATAAAGTATAAATATTTTATTACTTGGGAATCCTATATATTCTTATTTTAGAAGTTCTATTGATGTATTTCTATTTATTCTCAGCAGTACAGATTATTTTATCAATCTTAAAAATAAAATAATAAAAATGAAAGCCGATCACAGAATATGACAGTTGAAGTTAAATAAGAATAATATGAATTACAATTTAGCTTACAGTTACAATGGCACTAATGATTTATAACTAGTTTCAACAAAGTGAAAAAAAAATTTGTCATAGCATAATTCATATAAAGTATATATTTCATTTGCATATTAATTATTTTTTAAATTATATTTATTTCAAGGCTTTAATATTAAGAATAATATTTATTTAATAAAATTAAGTTATATATTCGAGGAAATTTTAGTACAGACAGTAGTTTTCATTCAAATGTCATAAATCAGTATATTCATCAATATATAAAAAAAAAATTACTAATCCAATGAAGAATTATACCAAAAATAGCTATCGAAGTTTTAAGACGAATTCATTTGAACCTCCTTTTTTAAGGCAAAATAATGATGACATAATTAAAAATTAAAAAAGGTATCACTTTGCTTAGTTAGTATGTGCGTTCATACTCTTACCCACTACAGTCACAGGTACATAAGCAAGGTTTCACTCAAAAAAGAGACTTTGTGTGTTGCTTGAAAAAAATTGGAGTTGGCAACAACTGTTTGGGTTATCTCACACACCTCCTATATCCATGTGGTAAGTTTCGCCAATCATTTACGCCATTTGAAAATACTGCGTCATTAAATGAACATGTACAACTGTCTTCTGCTGGAAAAATGTCGAATCAACTTCAAGTTCCTTGAGGAACTTAAGAAATCAGCCACAAAAACATTTCAAACACTAACCGAGGCTTATGGAGATGATACTTTATCTCGTGCACAATTGTTTGAAAAGTATGAGCGGCTTTCAGGGGGAAGTGTCAATATGGAAGATGAGACTGCTGGGCACTCAAGGTCAGCGATAATAGATCAAAACATAGCTAAAATCCGTGATAAGAATGGGTTTCCAGTGGTCAGGCTGATAATAAACGCGACTATATTAAAGTACGAAAAAAGACTCCGTGAAAAAATTATGAAAAAAAGGCCAGATGGATGACTGTAGCACGAAGAGAATGCATCCGCGTACAAGGTCCTATCTGTTAAGCAGTTTTCTGACTAGTAAATACATTAATGTGATTGGACATCCTCTTTATTCACTTAATATGGCCCCATGCGAGTTTTTGTTGTTTCCTACAGTTAAATTTTGCTTAAAAGTAACCCATTTTATCCCAGTTGAAGAGGTTCAGGCAAAAAAATGAAGAATCTACTGAAGGACCAACGGAAAACCGCGCTCAGAAAATGTTAACAGCAATGGCAGCACCGAATGCAGAAGTATGTGAATACAGAAGGGAATTACTTTGAAGGTGATACTGTCACGAAGAACTGATTCTATGCTTATGAGTATATACAATGATTTATTGGGCCAGTATTTTTATTTGTGTGTGTCCCACCTCGCATTTAAAATGATAATTTTTTTTTTAAAAAAATGCATCTACAAAATAAAATGTATAGTATAATTTTGATTATATGGCTATTTTTAATGTTACGAGTGAGTATTTATGCTTAATTTATGTCAAAAATATTCTTGATGCTATCTGGGTAATGATAAATGATGAAACCGTACAAAAAATGTCAAATTCCAAGTATACATTGTCAGAAACAATAATAAAATAATTCCTTTTAATAATAGATCTAATGAATGATTTTGTAATCACTTAGTTAATTTACCATAAAAATAAATATTGGGAAACTAGAAATATATAAATGTGTGTAAAAGTTATAGAGAAAATTTATATACCTGGTAACTCTCTGTAATTGTGTTATAATACTGAACAGATTTATATGTAGAGTATTATAACAAAATTACAGAGTTATACTGTTATATCTCTTTCAATTTATTTAAATAAGAAATCTATTTCCTGAAAAATATTATCCAAATGCAACAATAGAATGAATGCCAGTTTATTACCGACTATTTTATGTTGAAGTTCATGTGAAGCGCTTCTTTTTTTTTAATTATACCCAATTTTATCTTTATTATAATGAAATATATTTTTATACTATTTTTTAAATATTTAAAACTGTTTTACTTTTTTTTTGCTTAAAGATATTTGAAAGCTTACAATCGTCTGAAAAAAGGATTTTTTTTATAGTTTCTAAATCACTTTAAAGAATTCCATTTTCTTAAGACTGTTGCTTTGAAGGTTTCATTTTGCGCAATTCCTGTACAAGAATAGTTCAAAAGAAACCACATTTCCCCCATTTTTTCCGGTTTTAGAATATTTCTGTAAAGAGCAATATACTGACATGGAACTATTTCCTTCCTCAAAATGCACGTTTTAGAACATTTTTGTTCAAAATACTGCTCTTGTAATCAATTTCGACTTCTTTTCTACATCTTATACACTCGAATCTGCATTTTAAGCAGACAAAAGCAATTGGGAATCGAAGATAGAGTTGTCAGGCACTGATTTGCTTCAGCGATCTTTACCTCGTTATTTGTGATCAATATCGATAAATACGAGACTATATTGAAAATGTTGAGTAAAATATTCGTTTTTGCCAACCGTTGAACTTATTACAAAATGTATTGCTGAATAAGAAATACGGAATTGCTTTTTGAAGATCAAACATTAGTTCCGAAAGAATGTATGCTTGCTTCTCTAACGATTGCAGAAAGATCGAAAAGTATATAAGGTATTCCAAAACGTATTGCTGTTATATGGTTTAATTTCAAAGATCACCACAGCCTTACTATTTTCTTAAAAAAAACCCAACATCTATTCATTTTTTAAGCCTCTTCATTATTAATTTTAAAATAAAACTAGGTTTATGACAGCGATAGGCTTAAATATATATGCAATTTAAATTAGTACAAATGTTACAGCAAATAAATACAATGTAATAAAAAGTATCTTACCTCTTAATGATAAACTCGTGAAGTAAAAAGTTTAAGTTACATAATGTTTTTCATAATAACATTCTAATTCTTAAATTCGCTGGTGTGTAGAAGAAGGTGAATCCTGGATTTGTGGAGTGGATTTTTAGATATCATAGGGAGTTCCGTTTCATGCTGTCAAACTGTTTACTTTGGTAATCCAGATTCAAATAAAACGCAGACTTATTTCCTTTAAGAACACATGTTTTCTATATTTGACTGCTATTCATCATTTAAAAACGCAGATGTTTTCAAAGACAAACAGAGAGACAATTCATAGATACTTGACATTTTATTACTCTTGTTAAAAACATTAAGATTTTGGCTTTGATATTCATTGAAAATTTATTTTCTTTCTTTTTTATTTCGTTTTTATTTCTGAGCTTGCCTTGTCGTTTTTCTTGAAAAAGTTAAGTGAGATATATAATTTGCATTTTCTTCTAAAACTGTGTTTAGGAGCACAAGGGGAAAATACCTACGATACCTTGTGTGTGTGATGCATTATTTTATATACCAAATGTTTAGTTAATGAATGAGTGAATATTAACGTCCCACTGTTCAGCTACACGAGGGCTTTTGGGAACGGTCCACGTAATTTTTAACCATGGTCAGGTGACGCGGACGACACCTGAGCTGGCACCCCTTCTCCTAACTACCAGACCACACCAACTGGAGGACGTTTGAGTTCTCGACAGATTTAACGTGCATCGCTCTCCTACACGGCGGGTCTTCAGTGGTACTGGAATCGAACTCATGACATGCTAGACACGATCCGATGCCTAGAACACTCGGCTACCACTGCCACTTAGTTAATGAAAAAGAAAAGCATTTGATGCAAGAAAAAATTGGTTGTTGCATTTATTTTTAAAAACAGCAAAAGAAAAAAGGAGAAAAATGTCGTATTATGAGGTATGAGAGAAAGTATATAAATTAAATCTCATTCACAGATTTTAATGAGAATAACTAAATGAATAAAAAAATTCCAAATGTGAATTAATTTTTGGGAGGGATTACTGTCTCAGATAGCAAGTTCCTTGAATAGGACTAAAACTCAATTTTTTTATTTAAGAATTAATTCTATTCCAAAACTCCCATTTCATATGGATGCACAAAAACAGCAATTTTATTACCCTTTTTTGCATCTTTCTCGGTAATATTAAACAGGTTTGTTGTTTCTGGAAAGAATTATAACTGTAACATAAGGAAATTCTTAATTTCCTAGAAATGGTTTACTTTTTTGTTTTTAATGTTAAATTATTTTTTTTATTAATTACCTAAATTCTATAAGCTGAAAATATACGTTGAAATTTTTGTTTTACAATGTTATTATTTTGGGAACTTTTTCGTTTCTCCGGCGATAATCTCGCCAAGTTGACGTTATTGGTGACTATAAAATATTACTAGATATTAATAAATATTAGTTTTCTCATAGGCGTTTCATCCCTTTTTGATGTATCACGAAAAATACGTTACTGATAAGAAGAGAATATTAATTGTTTTGAAAATTTGATGGTAAAATGCTTCTAGCGAGAATATTTCGTTTGCCGTCGGCTGCATCTTTTTTGCCGACTTTATCTCCTACGCTGGCAAAACAGAAAAGTGCCTTATTTTGTTTGAAATTTCCTATGAACTACTATCAAACTATTTTGATATGTTTTTGCTATCTGTGAACAGCTATCAAAACATATTAAAAAGCTTGCGATTGCTGAATTTACTCATAAAAAAAACTGCTAACGTCGGCAAAAGAAAAGAGAGGGATGAAAATGTGACCAGAGTTAGGCGAGGGGAGATGCTACCAAAGGTCAGTGAGAACAGTGATAGAGGGGTCAGCTAGACTTAACGGTACCAGCAAACGCTGCGAGGCCTCAGGATTAGTGATGAGAGTAATCAGCGGAAGGTATACAAGAAGGTAAGAGGAGACAAAAGGTGTGAAGACGTATCCAGTTTTATTGTTTTTGACAAAAATCAATGTGGTATTTAGTAGAAAGATAATTCTTGTCGCGATAACAAGTATATGACAAATAGATTTGCAAACATTATATCTTATAGGTACAATTGATTAATGTGTCATTCTGCGATAACTATTTGCAAATAAAAAGTAATTTTACTTAAGCTGTGTGATCCACATTTCGCTTCCCGGAAATTTAAGTAAACTTAGAGCCACGACGTTACAGCGTGAGAATTTTTTGGCTATTTATTATTATATTGGTTTGAAATGTCATGTCTTCTAATGGAGAGAAGTTCAGAGGATTTGCTTATTTATTCTTTCTTGTCCCCCTCCCATACATCACATACGCACCGCTACTTGGAAAACGTTTGTATTGAGGAGCGAATGGTGTAACTTTTAATCAGCAGTCCAGGGATTAATTATAAACCGTACAAGTTATCAAGATAAATGTTAATTTTTTCATATACTTTTGTATATGACAAGATCATGGGGTCACTGGTAATTATTAAACTTGTTCTTAATTTAGTATTGCTAAATTAATTGTAAAATACATTGTGCAGTACTGATACATTTATAAATGCATTATATCAGTAGAAATATGTCTTATTTTTAAATATGTCAGAATGTATTTTGTTAGTGTATTTCAGTAAATTAGTAGTTTTCTGAAATAAATCTTTAGTTCTCGACTTTTCAATATGCTCGCACTCCCCTCGGAGAATTATCTCGCCCCTCAGTTTGAGAAACGCTAAGTTAGTTTTTAGTTAATTGCGTGTAAAAAGGAATACTCGGGTTGAATACCTTATATTTTGTGGCGAAGACTACATGATGCTATTGAGAACAAAACTGTGGAAATTGGTGAAAAATATGGGCTTGTGGAGGTTGATGAGAGAAAGTTTGGTAAAATAAAGTACGGGAAAGATAAGATGAATAAAGGTAGCAGATATTAAAGTAACTTAAAATTGCTTTTTAATTGTGAAAATTCACTTTTTTAAAAAAAAAACCACAATTCTCATTAAATGATGGTTGCCGGCATGAGATATATTGCTTAAACTTAATTGTGTTTTTCTGACATTATATGTAGTATTAGATCTAATTTCTAATAATTTAACAAGAGTTGAAAACTTTCGATTTACGAAACGTGTTTGCGGAAAGTAAGTAAATTTTAAAACTGATCCAATTATAGATAAAAGTTGAAATAGAAAAAAACTCTCTCTCTCTCTTAAGCCAACCAAGTATTTAAAATTAAGAAAATATAAGGATGTTTGTATATGACAATGCGTTTAAAGTAATTTGAAATAAGAAAGCACTTTTCAGTATATTGCGTCCAGCATTATTGAAATTTTGTTTTTCATATTGGATAACATTATCCGTTAAATATCTCAAAGTTTATGGAAAACTAAAAAAGTGAAATATAACACTCTCTTCAAGCACTGTGAAATCACTCTCTCGACCCTTTGTAGCATTTAATTTTCTCATATGCAAAATTTTACTTTCAAAATAATTCGTCACATCAAATGAAGAGTTTTAGTAGTTCGTATCATCAGTTGTTGTGGCATTAACTTCACTTGATATTAAAACTGTAATTCTTACTAGAAAAAAATTGCCAAAACTTATTGGGGAAAAATTATTACTCCAGAATTTATACGTGTAATAATTCCCGTTGTTTTACTCTTGAGGGTTTTTGATCCACAATAGTCCTGAGCACTATAGGACTTCACGTAATAATTAATTTCTAGTTTATACGCCTAACGGATAAATTATAACCGTATCTCCTCAAAACTAAAAGTTCAGCATTTTCAGATTAAGAATGATGTAATTTAGAATCATTCTGAATATCTGGACTAATCAGAAGAACCTTTGCCGGAAATCCTATGATTTTATAGCTTCCGGTTGTCCATTGATACATATAGACAAGATTTCTGGATAGAACATAGGCTGCTTTTGGTGAAAATTAATTAAACTGCACGTTTTAATGTCTCTTTTTTGTCTGGTTACTTCTTCTATGTTTGCCAGCATTTTTTCTGCGTAATCAAATAAAAGGGTGACGTAAAAGCACCAATCCTCATCAATTCCTTAAAAGACTGCTTGAAATTATCTAATCCAATTTAAAAATGCTTTGAGTTCAACCAAGCTGTGATAAATATAAATATAATAAGATATATATATTAGAGTATTTGTTCTTATTTTTTTAAAATAACTTTTACCAAGTAATAAATATATTTATACGTAGCGTAGCATAAACAAACAAACAAAAAGTATGTAAAAATGACAAATGAAAAATATTAGTTACTCATTACTACTTATGAGAACTAAAAATAGAATTGAAAATCATTTTGAGTAAATTCTAGTATGCTCGTTAGAAATTTTCTAGACATCAGTTTGACTAGAAGCAGCTTGCATTTGACTTAGAGTAGACATAAATATTTTTCTAAGATATTTAGAAGAATATTGGATCACATAAAATATAGTGTTCTCGCTTTAAAAAAGCGTAAAATAATATTAAATTTGTCTCGGGGTCCCTTTCAAAAAAGCTTAATAATATTTTTCTGAAAATTGGACAAGCAGGAAAAGGTGTTCCAATTTATTTTATCCTTAGTCTATAGTACGTTCTCCATAAACAAAAATCTAACCTTAATGCACTTGGCTCTGATCCTTGAAGCTCTATTATCTTGACAGCTGCTTCTGTCTTAAAGAAAGTTGTTTGATTCTAAAAAAAGAAGTGAAGTAACTCAAACTGCAGATATACCGATGCTGATGTTTTCTTAAAAGATGAGTATAAGGATAAATTCAGTGTGTTTCAGTCTCTACACACTTTCTGCTGCAAATATATTTTTATCCAGACAAACACGAAAGCTCTGTTATGAAATTAATTTCATGAAAAAAATTACATTTTGAAAAAAAGTATATGATTACGTAATTTTTTTTAAATACAGTGAAAATTATTCATATATGAAATTTTGATCGAATCTCCGATGTTGTTAAATTTATAAAGAATTTACATCCCTTCATCCCTGTGACCTGGCTAAATGTGTGGGAGGAACTAAATGATCAGACGACCTGATTAACTTCAATTATTTTATTTATCACTATATTCATCTCAGACACAAACAACACTTAAACAAGATAAATTTAATCAGTAACAGAATGGGAGTGAGATGAGATTACCTGGGGAAGAATATATTCAATCATGCAGCTCTACCTTTAAGATAATTTTATACAGAACTTACGTATTTATTGACCGCACTATTAGTTTAAATTTATAAGCATCGACTTGATTTACGATCACAGTAGCTGGACTCTTGTAGTCTTCTATTTCTTACACGTTGACTTTAACACCTCCCTAATAGCTAAACTAATCACTTTCTTAATATTCCAGCTTCAGGCTTCCTACACTGTTTACGTATACGTTTCACTACCGATTTACTTCACTTCCAAACCATTCACAATTCACTAACTCCCAAATTCACGAATAAAGAATATACATATTTATTAAACTTAATTTTCATATCATGCTTTCTGCCCTTCGGAGGAAAACGCTGGCCCAAAAGAATTTCCCAGAGGTTAATTGAAGGACTCGTATAGATCCGTCATAAAACATTGATTAAAATTTCATATTTCTGACAGGTTTAATTAGGCTTCGCAATACTTCTAGTTATCATGTGTTAATAAACAATTATTAAAATAAATCGGTAATAATAAACGAATTTAATTTCAAAGACAGGAAGATTTCTAATATTATTCATTTCTGCTGTGTTCACATTATTTGGTATATTTACATACGAGTATACGTATATATGTGTTGATAACTAGACAACCAATCATATTATTAATTTACCATTAAGTTTTGTTTTGTAACTTGATAAGTTTAGTATTTTGTGTATGTGAAGAGGGAAATAATTTTTTTTCTTTAATTGTAATATGACATATTTTGCATTAGAAATATATCTACATATGTTTTGTCGTTACCATACTTGTTCTAATTTCCTATCGTTTAAACGAAGGTATTTTTTTAAATCTATAAGCATTTGTTAGTTATACAAGTACTTCATAAACAAACTCAAAGCATTACTAAAAAATGGAATTAGGAAACTAAATACAGTTTAATTATTCAATAATTGTAGGGTTATTTATATAATGCACGTAAAGTTAATTGCTCTAAATGAGCTTAAACATGTTAAATATTATAATGTTGCTAGAGTGTTTATACAGATTTGTCTTACAAATAATACGCTAGACGATATTTTTCTTTCCACTCCTTATCTGTAAAATGGAATCATTAGTTCTTGCAAAAATAATAAAAGCACCAATATCCAAAGATATTTTATATGTCACTTTTCAATATTTTGCTTATTATTACATGCATTCAAAAATGCATAATATCAATGTATAATACTGTATGAAATGCTTAGTTGTACTCGTTTCTTGCATATTTGGAATAACTGATAGATTCCATTTTAATAATAGATCTAAAAAATTAGTGACAGACTTGTAGTTGTCGACAATTTCAAGAAAAGAAAAGGTTTTATTGAGATATCCATGATTTAATAAACATTTACACATGTAAAGTGACCGCAAAATATTTCAAAATAAAAAAAGACAAATATGAATTAAAAAAAATTACATAAAATAATAAATATCGAATTAAGGAAATGGATATTTTTCCGAATCTTAGCATCTTGCAATAGTTAAATCCCAATTTAATATATTCATCTAGTTTCGGTGAAAAATTAACAAATCAATAAAATTATATTCTTCAATTATGTAAAATCGCGCATAATAGTCAACATTCCCGAAACGCAGAATAGCAATTTTTTCTCCTCTCCAGAGAATCGATTTGAATTTAAAAAGTGGTGTACGCGACATTAATTAAATTTTTGATTTTTCTGATAGATTCTAATTTTGAATTGAAAAAGAATGGGTTTTATTAATATAATTTTTTGCATAATCTATATTATAATACGAAAGGTATTTATAAAAAGGGTATTTATGAGTTGCATTTATAGCTTATATGACTTGCATTACATTTTTTTCGCCAGTAAACTGTAGCACTCCCGTTTCAGAGCGCGCAATTATGAGCGTCACAGAAATCGTTAACCACAGACTAATTGCACTGTTAAAATATCGGATAAAAAAGATAAGTTTTTATTTTATAAAATTTCCAATTTTATTTCGAATGCTTATTTTTTGGTTAACATAAACACATATATTACATGCATATCACTCGACAAACGCAAGTGATCGTGAATTTTTATGAATATCCATGAACTTTAGTGACCATCGAAATTTACGGAGTGAGATAACTAAATACAAACTGACTTACTTCTTAACTGACGAAATATTTTCTACCTGTATTGATACTAAAGGAGTTCTGGAGTAGGTGCTGTACGGTTCATCACAGTCCTGCTACCAGAAAGCATTCTTGCCTTTGAACCCAATAAAATAACTCTTCTTTATTAAACACGACATCGGGCCGTTACTATAACATCAACACATAGCTCTAACATCAAACAATTGATATTTACATTGGATAACTTCGGGTCATCTGATATCATTGTGCTCAGCGCCTGGTCAGCGCCATGCATTTGTCCCATGTCTGGCCATACATGTTATAAATTCTATATTCTTCAAATTATAAAACAACTTTCCGATTTTTCCCTTTGCCCCTTTTAGGCTAATAACTAAAAGTAATGATCAATGCATATAAATAAATTCATTATTTGGGAAGCCCTAGAAGTACCCGACCTAACAAAGAAAACACAAAAACTTTGGAGAAAAATATATTTTTTTCAGCATAATCTCCTTTTACTTTTCCCAGCGATAATCAATAAGTTTGATGCCCTTTTTATAATAAGAACTGTCTTGCTCCTAAAAATATCCATTAACTGCCTACATCACGTCTTCATCGATGGCATATCATTGACCACTGAGCCACTTTTTCAAGTTTGTGATAGAAAATAATTTGAGGAGGCTAAATTATGTGAACAAGGTGCATGTTATAGCAAATCAAACTTTAAGTCATTGATTTTGGCCATCCAAATAACGGATTTGTGAGTAGGGGCATTGTCTTAATAAAGCAACTCTTTCTTAGCCAAATGCGGTCGTCCTTTTTCGAGATAGTCAATGAAAATAATTTCAAGCGTATCCCAAAGAAATCGACGCCATGCCTGCATATGGAACGGTCTTCACCTTCTTTGGAGCCAGGTTTACTTTTTCATTCCATTGTTTGGATTGTTCTTTTGTCTCCGATGTGAAGTGGCAGACCCATGTTTCCTCCATGGTTATGAAACGGCACTCTGCTTTGATGCTGTGAAATTTTGCTAAACATTCAATTAAATAAAACCCTTTATGATACTGTTTTTGTTCGTGTGTAAGCAAACGCGGCACCCATCTTTCATACAACTTCCTCACGCCTAAATTTTCAGACAAAGGGCGATGTAATGCACTTTTTTAAATGACTTCTAAGTCTGCTGGATTGCGGATTTCCGTCGACGATCATCCAGTACCTGTGTGGATTTTCTTCACAATTTCTGGAGTCGCCACTTCATTTGGGCGAACACTTCTTGGCAGCTTGAATGGAAACTATTAAACTCTAATACCCAATATTTTACTATTGTAAACGATAGAGCAGACACACATCCAATGTAGAATCTCGTTCATCTTTTATATTGATTCACAGCAGAGGCCTGTCAAATAAAAGTATTGTATCACATAACGATGACAAATTTTCTCCATTTTCACAAATTCACTGAAGACTTTCATTATTAATAGCTACCAAACAAATACTAAACAACGTGATGTCTTCAAATTTTAAACATATGTTTTATACATTGAGTACTTTCTAATACAGTGATGATTTTCAAACAACGACGTATAGGACGACTATAAAGCCAGGTACTTATGGCACCACTCTCGTATATGTTATTACAGGTGGTGCATACGGGAACGCTGGATTTCATCTTAAATTGTGCATGTTTTCTTATTTGTTTGTTTTACTCTGCCCTGGCTTCAAAATATTTAAAACCACTTTAAATTTGAGAATATGTTTTTTTTTCCTTCAAAAATTACAATTTAAATAGCCGATGACTTTTACCATTACTGATTCACAATTTCCTGCAATTTCTGCACGTCCAGTATACTCATCAATCACAGCAATTGGTCAAATCACTAATGTTTTTAATATAATTAAGGGGACCAATCGTCCTCTTTTAGGAAGGAAAGTCCTTCTTTTGCAGGTCCTGTCCTTCTTCGAAAAGTGTCCTCCTTCTTGCGCTTTTCAATATTTTAAAACTAATCTGTTAATCTCTGTATTCACAGATGCCATACCAAACTGTTATGCCTCGTGGGCTTTTACAATATGAATTATTGGAGTTATTGATTCAATATAAATCACGATTTGGAGAGAAAAACTTATTCCTTTAATAATAAAAAGGAAATTGTCAAATTTAGAAGAAACGGAACGGAACGAATTAACGGAAAAATTTACCAAAAAAGTACATAATTTTTATAAACATATTTCTAATATGTTGAGTGGCCGCGGTAGCCAAGTCGCTATAGAATCGGATCATGGCAAGCATATCATAAGTTCAATCCCAGTACCGCTAAAGACCCGCCGTGTAGGGGCGCGATGCACGTTAAATCTGTCGAGAGCTCAAACATCCTCCCGTTGGTGTGGTAGTTAGGAGAGGGGGTGCCAGCTCAGGTGTCGTCCTCGTCACTTGGCCATGGTTCAAAATTATGAGGTCCGTCAACAAACGCCCTCGTGTAGCTTAACAGTGCGACGTTAATATTCATTCACTCATTCCAATATGTCTAAGAATGGTCTCTAACACAAATATAACAGGAAATAACAGTTTTTCTTGGTGTTTTTTGACTTCATCACAAGTGAATTAGGCAGATACAGAAAATTTTGTCTAGTTTTTAATAAAAGAAATAACTGATATAAAAATTGATGACAATTGTCTGCTTGTGTGAAGAAATTAGAAAACAGAATATATATTTAAATTCTGATATATTCGAACAATGGAAAAATCATCATGTTTAAATTGATAAAAGATGGGTGAAAATATTTAAACATTTCAAAAAATGAACACATTCCATTTGAAATTTCAGTTATTTTCGTTGAATTTACGTTGTGCTACCTGCAACTAATGTAGCAATTGCAGGAGTTTTTTCAATGGGTAATGTTTTTTGTACAAATGCAAAATCACTATTGAATTTTGATACTTTAGCTGAAGCACACTTACTGTAAAGATCAATATGAAGAGAGAGAGAATATTTCTTGCTCCAAAATTTCCGACACATTGAAAAGTTAAATTGACAAAAAAATTATTCAATGAAAAAATACTCGTTTAGGTAAAAAAAATAAAAGGGATGTAAGAGTTAGTGTATTTTTGTTTCAATTAATAAGATGTTTCATATATTTGCGTTGTAATTTTTTCTCAAGTTTTTTATCCTCATTTTCAATGTAAAAACCTTATCGCATTATTTTAACGGAACAATATATATGCGCTTGTGGCGACAGGAGACCATGTACAAGTGGCATTCCATCCATTCTCAAATAATATAAATATGTGTGTGTTATGTGTCACTTGCTACATATGTATGTATACTTTTAACGCAAAAATGTTTACAATTTAGAATGTAAATTTGCACTGCATATTAATATTGTAATTTATGTACTTGTATTGTATTATAAAATATATGAATATTACATATGTATTATGAATGTAAGTTTTCTTTATGTCTTACACCAAAATAGTAATGAAAAATTATTGTTGCATTTTTATTTACTTTACGTAAAATTTGTGCATTTCCTTTTAGTAGAATCTTTCATACGTGATTTGGATATATCAACTAACTAAATTAGATCGAAACTCAACTTGAAATAATTGATATATTCCATCGAAAATGAATGTTTACCAATGTTGTGTGTGTGTGTGTGAATTTTGAAAAACTTTTTTATTCTAACACTACATACAAAACTATTACACATTTTCAGACCGGGGGTATAATTCCATTGCTATTTATTATGCATTCTCATCAAATATTTTAGAGATCATCAATAACTTAAACCTAATTAACGCCAAAGATAATTAGTTGCGCTGCTTTTAAAAAAATTATCTAAATAAACTACTAAATCATTTTGATAACTATCGTCTATCGTTATAAATTTGTCTAAGCTCTATTTTAAAACTCTAGGATAAATTCGAGTTTGAGGAGCATTGGAATAAGTTTAGAATTAAGTTACCGTTTTATATTTCTGTATTGACCTTTGGCATTTCGGTTCTTCACAAAAGATAGAAACACCTAAGGAGTAAAACCGTTACTAAAAACTCCGCACAATTCATTATAGCATTATGGTCTTTTTACACTTTCGACTCAATAAATGTCATTCAGTGTATTGTGCTTTGGTTTTTTATAAAGTTTTTTTTTTTTTACGTTTGATTTCTTCTAACCTTTTGTGCAACAAAAAATACAAAATTTATCAAGTAAAGGATTTGAGTAAGGAAAAGAAAGGGTAAAAAATTGTCCCCAAGAAGGCAAAGAAAAATAAAAGGTTGTAATAGAAGTTGTAATTTCGTTACAAGGAACACACGCCAGCTATTTTCATTTTTTGTTTTGTTTTTATATAGCTATGATATTTGGAACAATAAATAAAACGGAGAAACAAATAAATAAGTTTGCTCAGTCATAATCACAGTTAGAAGTCGCTTTGGAACAGAAAGAAAACAACGCTGAATTGCTTTTATAGAATGATACTTATTTATGTTGTTTCCCATCATTTATTTAGTGGTATTTTGTATCTATTATTTCGCTTCGCTGAACATTAATGAGCGTTGGGAGATATTAAATAGATATAGCTATGAAATAAAGAATGTTTTATCTTTATTTGCTGCATTTTGTATAGTGTATAAGAGCAGCTATAAAATAATAGAAAGCAATTTGTGCTGTAGAGGCTTTTGTGATTTTTATTACGAAAACTATTCGGTATGGATTTTGCTCATTAATATATGGTTATTTATTTTACGACAGAACTTAAATATTTTTCTTTACTGTTAAAATAAAAATTTAACGAATATTTATCTGGTAAAAACAACGAAAAAAATGGAAACGTATGAGAAACAAATGGAGACAAAATACTAGAATATAAACTAATTATTATTTTGCTATAAGAATCAGTTTCTTTAAAAAAATAAAAATATCAAAATAATTTTTTAAATAAAATTAAAATAGGATTCTCTACAATGTATTTCTATTTTAGAATTTGATATAAATGTGTAATTAAGTTGTGAAGAGATGGTAAAGTAAATCATTGTTTTGTTAAAATGTTTAAAATTGCAATGAAATTTTATTGACTATTATTAATGTGTAGTAAAGTAATATAATTGTGTGTGTGTATTTTTGCTTATGTTCAAAAATATTGCTCATTGTTATATAATTTTGAAAATAAGATTTCTAATTATAAAAATCAAAATGCTTAGTACCTTAACACTTATCCAATTCCTACATTAGTTCACTATCTCCCGATGTCTTGTTTAAATTTTCAATCGTCAATAAAATACATTTTAAAACGCTCAATTGAGCTGAAATATTAAAAACGCGATTGTTTTGCATGGTAATATTGTAATTTAACTATAATTAATAACAATTAATGAATTAAAACTAATTATTCTACGAATTACAGATACAAACACGTTGGCATCATTTTTAGCGACTTAGCGACCATTTTTCCGACTTGTGTCCAAATCTTAAAAGTTTTCCCCTCACATTTTAAAGCACTCATTTGAGCTTAAATTTTCTATCTACGATTGTTTTGGGTGACAATAGGATAATTTAATTACAAGTAATTAAAATTATTTGACAGAAACTAATTATTTAAAGAATTACAGATACAGTCACGTTTTTTTCATTTTTAGCGAATTGGGTCAAAACTCTTTAAAAAATATTTTTTTCTTGCGGCTTAAGCATTCAGTTGAACTAAAATCTTATATACACGATTGTTTTGAATGACACAATATGATGCTTTAATGATAATTAATAAAAATTAATTGCTACTTAATATTGTGATTCTGTCACGTGTATATACATATTTATATTAATTGTAATTATTTGATAAAAGTAATAAATAAGAATTGCTGATGACCTAAGTAGGAATTGACCTTAAAAATTTTTTTTAATTACTTGTTACTTTTCCTTTCAGTTCTTACACTTCTATATAAAATATGTTAAGTTATATGTGCCAAAACTGGATTTGTCTTGATGTTGAATTAATATTAGTAAAAATGTATCAATTGCTACCTTGTATTATACAGGATCTTTAAAAATACTTTAGATTCTGATTCTAGTTGAAGATTACACAAATACAAAAATGTTCTGTACGATCCATTGTTAACGGAAAACATTTTGGTAAATGATGATGATTCATGATGAGGATCCGGCCCATTTCTGCGCTCATGTACGTCATAGGTTTGACATGGCATATCACAGCCTCTGGATTGGACATGAGGTTCCAGTTCTAAGCCTGCCATGGTTTCCAGACCGCAAACCGTTGAAATTCTTTTTCTATGGAGAAATCTTAAGGAAGTGGTGTTTCGAGAAACAGTGACTACAGGGTGAATTTATTAGATCGTCTGTATACTTTTATTTCGATTGAACACCGTTAACAACAAACGTAGGTATTAAGAAATCTCAGGCGTGTTAACTTTCTCTGAGGGCTGAAAATATAAACAATATTCAAATATATATAACTCTTTGAAACTAAATTAAATAATTCGAATCTTGATACACATTATATGTATAAAATAAAGGGGTTTCGGAAAAGTAAAATGTTTAAATAATCATAATTGAAAATTATATAAACATAATATAAAAATTATTTCTATAAGGACTAATAATAATGTTTACGTTATACTATTTTCTAAGTTAACATATTACTATCAATAAGTTGATTTACTAAAGTTAAATGTATCCCTTATTACACCGTAGTATTTTAAACAAATAGAATAATAAATTATATCTTTTAAAATAAAAATATATTTATTATTCTAATCCCACAAAATTACATTTCAAAATATTTTAAATTTAATATTTTTCAAATATTCACAAATACAAAAAGATAAGTATTTTTAAGTAGTAAGTTTAAAAGAGTATGATACATTTGTATTCTTAAAGTTTATACATCAAAAGCTACTATTTTAGAAATAGCGTGCTGGCACAAAAATTACTGTTTTACCAAATTGTTTCTTACTTGCATATGTATAATTTTAAAATTAGAATATATTTCAGTATTTTGTACTTTTAAAAACCATAATCCTTTGCAAATATTATGGATTCAGATGGTTAATTTTAATTTAAAGTATACCTGTTTGAAAATTGTATAGTTCCCCGAGACAAAATAACAATCGTAAACTGTAATCCATTCAAGGTGTGCTCAAACTTTCCGTGATGCAAGGTGGAAAAGTTGGACATCCGCATTTATAAATATTTGCAAACACTGATGTTGAGGTGTCCAAAATGTTGTGTCTTTCCTTGTTCCGGATGTCTTGCGCCATATTTTGCTTTTTCAAATTTTCTAGTAAACTTTGAATCATGGGTGGTCTGCAGAACTTTTATGTGTTTCGACAGAGAATCTGTAGAATTTGGACCCTGCTTTAGGGACCTCATGTGTATCGACAAAGAGGGGAGAGATTTTCAAACGGGTGTACTGAAATATTGCCTTTCTTTTCCAGTTTCCTACGTTAAAATTAGTATTTTAAAAACACCATTTGGTGCTTTCAAATTTTCAATATTGACGATCCAGCATTCACATTATTGGTTCAACGCCTTCCTCTCCGCACAAATAACAATGGTGAATTAAATAATACTGTATTTTGACACTTAAGCTACAATAAGACTTTAACATCTTAAGTTCTCCCGGCGATATACGTCCTCGCTAAACAGTTTTGATGCTACAACGGACGTATATATATGTCTTTATTAAGTACAGTCTTTATGGGCAATGCAATAAAATTATTCGGAGGCTTTTGAATGCAACAAAGGACTTGGACAGTACTTGCGACGGATTGTTATATCAGGATTTCCTTATTATTCCTTTCTTCCCCTCCCCAATACATCACATACGCAGGCCGTGGAAAACGGGTGAGTGGGGAGCGTATGGAGTAACTTTTAATCAACGTTGAGTGATTAGTGGCAAAAATACAAACTACCAGATAAGTGTTAATTTTGCATATAATTTAATATAATGTACAGTCATGGGGTTACACACTGGTAATTAATAAATTTGTTCTTAACTAAGTATTGTAAATTAATTTAAAATAAATTTTTCAATACTGATATATTTATAAGTGTATTACATCAGTGTAGTTGTCAACTTTATTCATCTTTATGTCAAGTGCATTTTGTTTACTTTCAGTATATTAACATTTTAAAATAATCATTTGTTTAGACTTCAATATGCTCGTACCCCCTCGTGATTACCAGGCCCTCCATGGTTTGAAATACTTCATTATGGTAATAATGATAATAAATATCATGAAGATTAAGTACATGTTAAAGTACAAGGGTAGATCAAATGAAAGGTGCAGAGCGACATAAAAATGAAACAGTTAAATATTTGCATATTCCGCCAAGGATAATGTAGCGTGACATCTCAGGATGCCATTTGGAGACTCTGACTGGGATCGGATCATGCGCGGGTGCCCGCATGCGCAGGAGAAGGCAAGGCTCTTACCTCAAAAGCGGCGTCAAATGATGCGAGCACAGAATTACTCGAGCACAGAAAAGCATGCTCGTGTGTGCTGGCGGAACCTCCAACGCCTGCGGATTATCAGAACAAAGACCGGGCTGCTCACGGAGGTGTGGTTCTGCTCCATGATAACGCGCGATTCACGCATCTCAAGTCCGCAAATGGAACTGGACAAATTCCAATGGGGAGACGTTGGACCATCAATCCTGGTCCGGACATGTCACCCTGCGATTTCCATGTATTTGGTTCACTGAAGAAACACCTGAAGGCGTTCAACTCCGGACGTACTCAAGGTTACTGTGGACTGGGTCTCCGTCACAGCCCCAGGAATTCTGGAACGAATCCTGCGGTTTGTTCATCAGTGGAATCGTTGTGCTCAGGCCTGGTGTATATTTTTGAATAAAGAGTCTATATTTGTACCCCACCGTGTCGTTTCGTACCTTTTCATTTTGATCACCCCTTGTCCATAGGACTTTTACATTGATAATAAATTTCCCAATTATAACTTCAGCTCGTTAAATTGCCTTTAATACATTTACTTACATATTTTTAAATTTTAGGTACTTACTTTGCTTGCATCATGATCATGGTGGCATTTTCCGTGGTTATGACAGTAGTCGTCCTCAATTACCACCACCGAAGTTCAGACACTCACGAGATGCCGGACTGCGTAAGTATGAAACGTTACGAATGCTCTTACAATGTTTACATATTTGAATTTATATTGGAAAGACTAATAGTAACTCATGAATTATGTAAGTAAGCTATAAAACTTATGTAAATCCTTAAAACATGCATGTATAGCATCTCATAAACATTTTATTTTAACTGACAAGGGGAGGGTACGACTAAGGAAATTCCTTTTGGGTTGAGATAGGTATAATAGTAGTATTCCATCAGGGCAGTGCTTCTCAAACTTTCAGTATTTGCGACCCAATATTCAATCATAATTTTCATCGCACCCATACAATAATAATGTTTCGAATTCAATAATACAATCAATCTACAATGGGACTTTAACCTCTTAAGTATCACCGGCATATACAAACGTCTCGCTTAACCAAAACACATATTGTCCTGAACGTATATATACGTCTTTCCGAAGGACGATCTTTTCTGTGCACCGCTGTCCATAAAGTTATTCCAAAGGCTTTGGAATGCAATAAAAAGGCCTTGACAGAGTTTGCTGATGATTTACTTATTTTAGAGAATTTGCTTATATTTATTTCTTTTTTCCCCACCCCCTAATACATCAAACATGCGAGCCTAAGTGGAAAAAGGGAAGTGAATCGCTTAAAGTTTAGTGAGCGATTAATTATAAACCACACAAATTATCAATATATGTGTTGATTTTTATATATAATTTAATGTATGACAAGCCCATGGGATCACTGATAATTATTAAACTTGTTCTTAACTTAGTATTATTAAATTAATTATCAAATGCATTGTTCACTACTGATATGTTTATAAGCGTAAAATCAGTGTAAATGTGTATTTTATTTTTACTATCGGAATATGTTTTATCTGTTTACTTCCAGTAAATTAATGATTTTTTTTTAAATAATCTTCTGTTAATGATTCTTCAATATACTCGTTCCACTCTCGTGGATTTATCACAACTTCCTGGGGGCACGCCCCACAGTTTGAAAAACGCTGCATTAGGGTGTTCAACCCTAAATGTATTAGCTCATAATGGCTAGTCAACTCGGAGAAAATAGCCTTCAAAATTTATACTTAGTTTTTATACAATTAATTTTTAAATTCCTTCTGCAATGCAATGGCGTACTTGGCCGAGCACCTGCTATCTTCACGAACGAATAAATTTCGAATCATGCGATGGAGTTAATTTTTTCCAATTCATTTAATTATTTTATTAAATTAAATAAATTTATTTATTAAATATTAAATAATATTTTATGTAATTATTTTGTATTTTATAAAACAAAATAATTACTGTAGTCATATAAATATTTATATTAGATTGTATAAATGTATTTTTATATTAATAATTAATATTTGTAATAAAACATATAATAAATATCAAACGATATATTTTATATAAAATTAGTTACCACCAATTTTATAATGTGAAATGCAATGTATTATAAAAAATATATATTATATATAATATAACAAAATC
Source organism: Trichonephila clavata (assembly GCA_019973975.1). Lineage (NCBI taxonomy): Eukaryota > Metazoa > Arthropoda > Arachnida > Araneae > Nephilidae > Trichonephila > Trichonephila clavata. Next base: position 89,764 of record BMAO01025337.1, read on the forward strand.
TATAACATATATTATTATTATTAAAAATAATATTTTTTTAAAATTAATATAATAAAAATAATATGCCTTTTTTAATGTATTATTAATTTGATTATTTTATAATTATAAATAGATATAATAAGACATTTTTTTTAAAAAATTATTTATTTTTAATAAATAATTAAATGAATTGAAAAAAAAGTTGATCGCGAAACTCGAACCCGATCCGCAAATTAAATAAATTTAATTAAAAAGGACTTATTAAATATTTTATAAAATTATAAAATAATAAATTAATAATATATAAAAAAACATATATTATTTCATTAAATTAATTATAAAATGATTAATTTTTTAAAAAATATAATATATTTTATAGATTATGTTATATTATATATAATATTTTATTTATAATATATTGCATTACACATTATAAAACTATTTTATTAAAATATCATTCGATGTGTTCATTATATATTTTATTATAAATATTAATTATTTTAATAAAAATATATTTGTCAAATATAATAAATATATTTATGTAACTAAAGTAATTATTTTACTTTTCAAAATACAAAATAATTACATAAAATATTTTTTAATGTTTGATAAATAAATTTATTTAATTTAAAAAGTAATTTAATGAATGGGGGGAAATTTCACTGCATGATTCGAACCCTATCCGTTCGCATAGAAAGCAGGTGCTATACCAAGTACGCCATCGTATCGTTGGTGGTAATTACAAAATTAATTGTATAAAATTTAAGCATGAATTTCGAAGACTATTTTTTTCTGAATTGACATTGAGGTTTGAACACTCTAATGGAGTACTACTATTATACAAAGACACGTCCCAGAATGAATTTTCTTAGTCGTGCCCTCCCTTTGTGAGTGTTGAATCGAAATATAAATATACACGTTTAGTTAAATTTGTCGATTCCTAGCACAATCTGTTGATGATGATCACAAACATTGTATATATATATATATATATATATATATATATTATATTTATTTTTTTATATGTGTGTGTGTGTGTGTGTGTTATAATAGAAATTATAATATGAATCCTTAACTTTCACCATTGTTTTATCGGAATAGCCTGAAACGAATTTTTAAGGAAGGATAAGTCATTATAATATCTAAATTACAATATTCAAATGTATTCAAATATTTTAAGAGGTTTTGAATTCTTTCAAAAATGTTTGAGTTTTGACACAAAATTATATTTTATGTGTAAGAAAATTGTAGAAGAAAAACTACAAAAATAAATTCAATTTAAACTCATAAAGAACATAAATTTGTAATAGAAGTTCTGTGGTTTGAATATACTCGGGTTTGATTAGGAATATGATCAATCAAGAATAGTATGAAAAGAAAGAGCTTTTTTCTTTTGACCCATTCTGTCTTGCTAATTACACCGATCTATTTATCTAAAAGATCATGAAGGTCCTATCCCGATATTCTTTTAGCAAAATAAAAATAGTATTTCAATAAAGTTGAAATATAAATACACAAACATATCAGAACTATTTTCAATAAATAATGCTGATTTCAGTCTGGAATTCAGTAAAAGCTCTATACTTGCCACATGATAAATTAATATCTGAGACAAAAACATGTGTAACTTTCTCAAAAGAAAAAAATCAAATTGTCTAAGTACATGCCAACACTTTACTTTTATAACCATAAAATGCAAACACAAGGGGATTTGGATCATTGATGAAAGGGAATTGCAATTTCTCCATAACTGGGTATAAAATGCATATTTCATGTAAGTTTAGCTTGATAGAGTTTAATATAAATTTAGAATAAAATCTAGAATTATGAGTTTTAATATTTTGGCCAATTTTCTGCATTTTATATGCCTTAGATCATATAGCATTCCCCCCCCCCTTTTAATCCTCATGGTGCGGCCTGAGTGAAATGGTTGTGATACGTATGTGGCCCGGTTGAAGGGAAGCCCTAGCCTAGCCTCTGCCCTAGTCCATATTCCACCATAAAAAGCCTATACTTCGCTGTTTAAACCACTTCCCTCATTGCCAATAGTATAAGACTTCACAGACGAATATCCTGTCTTTTTTTCGATTCAGAAACGTCTCTCTTCGCTGCGAAGGTACACAAAAAATTTTCAAGAAGCGTCTGCGAGTCTTTTTAGTTCTAAACTGATCTAAAGACTTGACAGGTGAATCTTCTAGACTTTTCTAGTCCTACGCTGATCCCTTACTCTTGGAAAGAAAAAGACTCCATAGGCGAATCTTCAGATTCTTTATGATTCCTCTATACTAATCATCTATATATGCAATATATATATATATTACTTGGTTTTTTTTCAAGTACTTTGATTAACAATTATCTTTTTTAAAAAAATTACTCCTTTACTCCTGAGACCTATCCTTTAAAATCAAGAAATAATTTCTTATTTTATATTACGTAAAGTTATTGTTGATAAACAATGCTATGCTTCAGACGACGAACACAGGTGGCAGTATCTATCATGGGAATTTAAATAAACTACTGAAACCAAATTTTACTATTTTCCATTCGTTAACAATAAATTGTGATATTCCAAAATGATAATTTTGCCGACAATGGAATATACACTTCTTGAGCAATTTTTTAAAACGATTGTTGTTTTTCTTTTTAATATTGTCAATTTGAGTTTCAAGCTAAAAATATTTTATTAATTGAATCAATATAACTTAGATTATATATGCAAATATATTGAAATATAAAATTGAGAGAAATTAAGTCCATTTCGCAACTGAATTTTGTATCCAAGCTGGTTTATTTCTATTTATTTTATCGTTTAATTTTTGTTAATCATAATTATGAACAAATTCTAAAATTATGAATTCTAATAATGAGTTCTATCTCTATGAAATCCAATAAGAATTATATCTCTATGAAATCTAATAAGAATTCTATCTCTTTGAAATCTAATATGAATGCTATCGCTATGAACTCTAATATGACAAACTCTATGAAATTTCACAAACTCTATGAAATCTAATATGAATTCTACCTCTTTGAACTCTAATATGACAAACTCTATGAAATTACACAAATCTATGAAATCTAATATGAACTCTATGGCATCCGATAAGAACACTCTTTGAAATCTGAAAGTGATTATGTATGGAATCTAATACGAGAATTCTCTATGAGTTCTAATAGGAATTTTCTATGTAATTTAATGTGTGAATTGTCTACGAAACCTAATAAGAACTCTCTGAATTCTCTCTATTGGAATTTTAATTCTGTAAACTAATTCTTTTTCACTTAGTTGAGTTTAATATATAAATAATTGGATCATATGCATTTATTATTCTCCTAAACAATGCATTTGATTATCAACATTAGTTTTAAAAGTTATAATATAAAATAATCACTCGAAGATATTTTGCTGGTTTGTCGTGTAGTGATACAACTGAACGTTTTCGATGCTCAAAACACCCACGTTAGCATGAGCCATAAGTATGCTGCCATATAGATCATAAATATGTCCTGAGAATTCATTTCACCTTTAAAATAGATATGTTCTGTGTATATTATTAGGTCCGCTCCCTGTTCCTGATATGGCTTCCGTGGATCCTGAGGATGCAGCAACCTTCCGCCAAACTCCAGCGGAAAGCCATCTTTGGATCGAAGAAAGAACTCGAAATCGTGCGTCAGCGGTCCTCCAGGAGCTTACTGGCGAACGTCATGGACATCGACGACTTAGGGTCAGATGATCAGGCGACGCCAGCTACCGTCCGGGGGTGCTTCGACCGAGAACTGACCGCTATTCTCCGAGAGCTGCGCTACATCACCTGCCGTATGAAGCGAGAGGACAGGGTCAATGACATCATCGCAGAGTGGAAATACGCGGCCGTCGTCGTGGACAGGGTCTGTCTCATCCTCTTCTCTGCCTTCACGGTGCTGTCGACTTGTATATGTCTCTTCTCCGCCCCGCACTTGGTTGCTTGACCACTTGCTGCCTAGTGACCACTAGTAGAATGATATTCTGAGATGTAGTTTGCTTTTGTATACACGAGTTTCGCCCACTGAAGGACATGAACTGTTGTAGAATAGACATGCTATTATATAGGCAGCTGCTGAACATTTTAACACGCTTTCTTCCGCGTTGGAAGAACATATCCCAGCACAAAATATTCAAAGTCACGTTTGCCATTCAGTATTGTTTTTGAACATCATTATGTCTTCTGGCAAGTGCGAGAAAGATATTATACATTTAACATATCATCGAGCTATGTAGGATTAGGTAGTATAAGCAAATACTAAAATCACGTGCGTGTGTAAACATATTTTAACATGTACACACATCATAATTGGAGGTGTTTTAAAGGAAACTTAAGAGAAAAATGCATCTTTAAGACGATATTATTCTTAATAACATGGTTTCTACACACGTAGTAATTAAAAATTATTTGTTCATTTATCTTTCTTTTTATTCTACTTTGTTATCAAGATATCCCTTAACATTAAATGTAAAAGTCGAATTGATTTTAGGTACAACTTTCAGACTAACATTTATTGCAAGAAGGAAGAAAATGGAAATAACCCACCGAATAAATATCTTTTCGGTACTGGTATTGGGTTGGGAGGGCACACTTGCTCTTTTTAACCTCTATTTCCTATCATGAGATTGTGAGTGACTTTAAAACGTTTTCGAATTACCCTTTTAAAAATTTAATTACTAAGTTAATAAAATACAGTTATTGTAGATAAACAAAAATTAATAATTACATTTCTGTGATAAAAAATTTTCTGCAGTTAGACTGTAGAGCAGTGGCGTAACGTACACCCTCGCTTTCCCCGTATTGTAATGCGGCCCAGAATTCTAAGGGGCCCAAAGCCTATGTTATGTTATGGTTATGCGATGCTTGCTTGGGATCCAAATCCTGACTTTACAGGGGTGTCTTAATGTTCTCCGTTACGAAACTGGCTTGATCAGGACTTCAAAAAAACTTCGTATTTCATGTGAGTGGAGAAAAATTATCTTTTTACATTTTTTTATGCTTTAATTTTTCAAAAGTTTTATGAAAATAACTTCATTTGAAAAAAAATTTAATGTATTATATTGCATTTGATTGAATTTGATGCAATTATTATATATACAGCTGTATATACAAGCAGCATTATGCATACTAATTATAAATCAGTCTATTAGCGATAAAGTTATTATTTGGAATCAAACCCAAGAAATAAAAGTGAAGGGCTTTCTTGAACCTTTTGTCTATCCCATACAATTAAGCTCTAATTAATTATCGCCAATAACCCTCGTGTTGCTTCAAAATGAGAAGTAAATCAAATCAGATCAATTAATCTAGTTACGTTTAATTCACTTCATGTTCCGTTAATGAATGCACGTATTTGGTTCAATGGAGTTAACAATCCTTGATCATTAGCTCACAACTCGATAAATTTTTTTGTGCAATCACACAATGATTGTACCAGCAATAATCCGTCTACTTTAGTTTTTATCGGTTTTAAGGGAACTTGGCAACTTTTGAATTTTTTTTATTTATGCATTTAAAAATTATATTTTAACATTTCATATTATGTTTTATTCAAGAAAATGATACGAGATAAAATTTTGCAAATATTCACACAATTTTAAAAATTAAATTTATTTAAGAAAATTTGGAAATTTTTAAATTGTACTCCTTTTGTAATTGTTTATTTTTTGGCCTGAATTTTTTTGTAATATTCTTAAGAATATTTTAATCAACTTCAGGAATCGAATTTACAATAACTTAATTGTTTTGGGGGGGGGATAAAAAGTTGATATGTATGCTAAAATTCACAAAAAAGCCAAAATCTCCTACATTTAAATTTTTTTAAAAAAAATAGTAATAGGTTTGCAGCAAAACTGATCTCTAAATTTGTTACATGCTTTATATATAACTCACAGTAAAAAAAATGGAAGTGATCGGTAAATAATTCTGGAAGGAGAAGCATTTTGAAGATGAAAAAACTCAAACTGAGAAAAACCATTTTTTAAAGTTTATAATTCTAAAAAAAATAATTATTATAAGCAAAAATAAAAATAAAATATTACTTTAAAATATTAGCTACATATTTTTCTTAAAAATAATAGCATTTTCATATTATTTTAACCCATATGTATTTTATAAATTATCCCTTTTTAGTGAGTATTTTAATTGCGTAAAAAACTCATGGAAAATGTTAAAAAATTTTTTCATAAGAAAAATTTTAAAGTTTTTTGCTTCACATAATATTGAAAGATCATATTTTTTATGAAAAATATATGATGAATATGATTTGAATTTATAAAATTATTACTACAAAATACCTTAATTAAAAAAATTTCCATGCACACATCTCAAAAGAAAAGAAAAATACATTTATATAATACTTCAAAAATAAATTGCTTTATTTGTAACATCTTCTTTTTTATTTATCATTTCAATTTTTATAGTAACTTTTCTGTATCAAAAAGCTTTGTTTTTTTAGCTTTTTTACCTAAAAGAAGGCATAGTCGCTTCCCTAATTTGTTTTTTTTTCTTTTTCAATTGGTTTTTTCCAACTTCTAATTTTCAGACATACACAAGGGATATATTAATCGAAAGATAATAATGCACAAAGAAAATAATTAAATAAATACAAAAAATGGTGGTTATGCCATTTTTAAAGTGCTAAGTCACCTTAACGGTCAGATGCTTATTAACCCATTAGAATAATACTGAGGAGGAAAAAACAAAGAGAAATTCTGAAATATTAATTTTTTTCAGATTTGAGCAAAATTTTAATAAAAATGTGAAAAAAGTCCTAAGGTATTGTTTTTAAAGTTAAAATTAATTTTTTAATGAATATGTGGGAACCATGTTATGTGAATTAATATCCTCTTAAGAAAAATGTTATATAAGAATAATAATATAAAACAAACTCCTCAGAAAAACAACAACAAAATCTTTAAATTTAATAACCTCTACTACCTGTGAGTTTTAAAAGCAAATTGTGAAAACTTTACGTGATTTTCTTCAATAATTATTACATAAAAAATATGTAAATTTTTATAACTTTTTTTTACGCATTTAATGTGCAACTCAAATATACAAAGAAATATTTGCATCATTTTAATCATATAACTCAGTGCTACTTAGTCGACTTAATTTAAAATTTGAGAGTAGTAATTGTGAAATTTTAAAAAAAATAGTTTAAAAGTTTTTTTAGTAATTGATAAGTTTCATTTTTTGAATTAATTTTAATTGAAAACACTTCTCATATTTTTCTGAATAAAATTATTAACTCAATTTTATGTTTTGCAGTTTGTACATTTGAATTCTTTGTGTAAGTGTATATTTTTTAAATATATGATAATATTAAATTTAATTCTTATTATTTTACTAAAATGTATAAATAATTGATATCAAAATCCACATTCATGTACATAAGGCATTAGTTGCTAATTAGCTTAAAATATATTTATTTCCAAAAATTTTATGTACGTTAAGAAGAAAAATATTGTAAAAAGTGCGATTATATGTATATTGTTTAGGATATTATATCGATTTCCTTAAAATCAAGATTTATTGAAATAAATATCTTCTGAGAATCTTTCATAGGTCAATGAATTACTCGACATTGGAATAATTTGTTTTAAATGTATAACTATGTATTTATTAGTTTTTGCATGTGTAGTATTACTGCAACAACTAATTCAAGTATGTATATCATTCCAGCTCGTGCATTTAAATATTTCGTACTAAATGTACAATGTATATTGAATGTATGTATTTTAGTTTGAATAGATTGTTCCACAGTTGTGTTGGTAAATACCTTTTTTTTTTACTTTAATCATATATATTTAGGGTGTCCCAGGATTATTGTGACAAACTTTAATGGGACATCACAAGGATTCAGATTTGTGGGAGCAACCCATGGTCGTAAACGTCATTAGAGAATAGTATCGCAGGTACAAAAAAAGAAGAGACACGACTGAGATCATCTAAAATATTTGTTCATCAAAAAGATATCACTTGTACTGTCGAAGATGATTTGTAAAAATGCCACATAAGTTGTTCATAGTTTCTACCATAGCAAGCGATGAATTCGTTACACCGTCAGACGACGAATTGGGGAACTCGCTCAAATACACTTGGATTTTTTTTTTGATATCCTCAAAGTAGCGCAGACGATTATTGCAACCAAATCCATTTCGCAATCCAGTATGCTCCTAATTGTGCCTATTATCTCATAATGTTTCATATCCACACAAATTGTGATGCAAATTAATAAACAACTAGCGTTCCTCTATGGGTACCTTTAACGATACAGTCCTTTTTGTTCTTGTGCTTTTTTTCTGAATATCCGTAAATCAGGTGCATATATGCCAGCTCGGTGTTCGTAAAACGTTCCATATTCCTCTGCGGGTGAAGACAGCTCAATAAACTGTGGTAATGCAGATATGTTTTCTCCAATGATCTTGTGAACAATGTCACAGGGCACCGAACAAATGTGTTTCAGACCAGGTGTTGCTTTACAAAATCTGAATCCTTGTTATGTTCCTTACCACCACTTAAAGTCTCCCCTCCCAATGATCATCCCCAATTATATTCGTTGCTCCCACAAATACAGACTAAGACGATTGTATTCTTTTACATATCAAGATTTCCAAAATATAGGTAGTCAAAATTAAAAATAACCAGAAACACAGGTTAGTGTTGAAAAACATATGATGAATGAAAAATTACCATAATTTTAACATATGCATGTTATTGCATCAATACACTGAATAAAATGAGTATCTTTTTTAAAATATTAGAAACAGGAGGCTATTACAAAGGTGCTATAAATAGCTATAAATAGCTAAATAATATCAATAAATAGCTAAAGTATAAAGTTATACAATTTACATTTGTTCTCAAAAGCTTGGAAACACATAACCTTTTTAACAGGTTATGCTTCTGTATGCATAAACAGGTTCAATAAATAAATGAAACTTCTTTCGAATAACTTGTGATATTGGGTTCATAAACAAACAATATTTTACTATAATAACAGTGAAAGAATAAGTGTAATTGAACAAAAAGATACTTCTCTGAAGAGCACTTCATAACAGAATTAAATGCTGAAGTGAGTTTAAATATAACAAAACTTTCTATCTTCAATGCTGAAGTGAGTTTAAATATAACAAAACTTTATATCTTCAATGCTGAAGTGAGTTTAAATATAACAAAACTATTTATGCTAGATTGCTAAGAAAATGATAATTCGAGAACCAACTAAAACTAAATATTCTTCAACACAAGAAGACTTGTTTTCTTATAGATAACGATATTATTAATTTAAAATTTGAGAAATTAATTATATAGTAAAAAAAAAACATTTCTAAAAATATTTTAGCTCAGACAAAAAGCCTGCCTAAATAGCATCCAAACTTAGTGATCATCATTATTTTATCACTAGCTACTGTTTATTCAACTACATGAAGGATATAGATATTCAAACAGTTTGTTATAGATGGAAATATACACTCTTTTACATCTTTAAAAGTTTTCTTTGTTATGACTAAATATAGCTTCGATTCTAGCTATTGTGTAACGAATTTTTAATTTTAATTCTGATAGGCAATATATATATATATATATTCATTAAAGGTTTAAAGTGGTCAAATAATTTTATATAGATTTACTATATCTGTTTTTATTTGTTTTAATTATGTATTTATTGATTTGAAGAAAATTTTCCTTTGAGATTTATTTTCATGAGTTTGTTTGATTGCCTCGTACCACAACACTTTCTTGTTTGTAAAAATTACAACACCATAAAAGTCTCATCAGAAATCAATGAAACTTATTTCACCAAAAACGTGTATATTGACAAAAATAAACTTGCAGTTTTTAAGACTCTTAAGCAGGAAGTTGATAATTTTTTTTACGAATAAACCTGTAGATATTTATAAAAATAAATTTTTCATATCATCTAGTACGATAGCAATCATAAAACAAAATACTACTTATTTTATTCAATTACAACTTAATACACACTATAACAAAAAAAAAGAAGAAGAAATCACCGAGAAGTAGCTGTTCGATTGCGATAAAAATTGGAGAATGTGAGGAACATAAATAGAAAAACAAAGGATATAAATTTTCGAACAATCGAAGGATTATTTCAGAGTTTGACCGATACAAAGGGAAGAAGTCAATAAGGCATTGGTCCACCTCTGGCTTGTATACCAGTTGTCAGATGGCGGGATATAGTCTGATAAATTTTCCTGGTGATGTCCTGCGGAATATCGTGTCAAATTGTCTCTAAACATTGGGCTAAATCGTAAACATTTCAAGATGGTAGCATTGGACTTCTCATAATGTTATAAATATGTTTTGTTGGAGAGAGATCTGGCTACCCCGTTGGTCAAGAAAGTTTAAAGACAATTTATGGCCTATTTCAAGTATGTAGCTGGGCATTATCGTGTTGAAATGTAACACCAACTGTCGAAGAACATCGTTAACGTACCACTGTGCTGTCAGTGTGCCAGAAATGACTGTCCGGCCATTAAAGGAGTTCAACTATCATAGGAGTCCGGCTGTCAAAGAAGATGGTACCCCAGATCATTACCCCCTCAGGGGGACTCGCCTTCTTTAGGTGAGTACGGGTGTCACAATCCCGAAGTGCCCTAGTGATCTTTTCCTTTTACCACGGGGTTTACTGTCTTTGGTAAACACGGGCTTCACGAACCCGGGTACCCTAGTGATCCTTCTCTATTTTCGACCCTCTTGTCATTCAATTCATTCTTTCTTTCTCTCTTCCCGTCTAGACCACAGATATTAAAACAAATGTTTGGCACAGTATAGCCGAAATCGGCTCTTGCGCCAATAAACCCCAAAATCACTCACTCACTCACCCAGATCATTACGCCCTGTTATGAGCTATGGGGCATGTGATAGTCAAGACAAAGTACCCATGCTGTTCTGTATGTCTCCAGGTACGTCTGAGGTTATCGTCAGGACACGGTTGGAAACGAGACTTCACTTAAGAGTATGTGTACCCAGGCAGTGTAGTTCCTTTTTGATCAAGCTCTTCATCCCTGTAATCGGTCTTTCCAGTGTAATGGTCGGTGTGCGAATAAATTCCGCTCTCCAAGTCGTCTGTGGAGAATCATGTTAGATACAAGTCTGCGGCTACTCGTAGGATAGTTGATTACGATTAATACGATGCTGTGACAGCTGATGATGATGATGATACTGATGCTGTGATGCTGTCATGGCATGTTGTGACCTCTGGATGACAACATCGTCTAATTGCCGCATCGTTTCGACCCAGATGTCGAGCTATTCTTCGATTTTTTTTCAACCAACCACTTTTAATCCAATCGAACAACCCTATTTAAACACGACATCTGCTCATAATGTGCATGAATCCTTCGGCCGAGGCATTGTTACAGCCGACATAAGGAATCGCAGCTGAAATGCAACCGAAATTTTTACCTTTAGATTGAGAATCGCTCCTTACATATACCTTCTGTATAAGATATTCTCATATTCTGGAGCTGCAGTTATTCATTCATTGGACACCAAATTATAATATTTTGCATGTTCGGTTCAGATGTCTTCACATACGAAAATTCATTGCAAGTGGGTATTTGATTCTTGGCGCATTTACTTACATAGGAATATACAGGCATTTAATGTCAGTATTTATAGGCATTAATGATATATATGCATTAATGATCCAACTCACTCTCGTGATTGCATAAACTAAGGTTTTAAAATTAAGGAAAATTTTTCATTCGCAATTACTGAGAAGTTTAAAGAATTGGAAATTAATAAGAAAAACTTCTAGAGATTTTGGCATAATATTAAAAAAAATATTTCTATATATGGTGTTGTAATGTTTGCAAACAAGTGTATGTTATATTTGGTCAAATAATAAGAATTATTTTATGTTTATTTCTGCAGCAAATTTTTTTTGCATTGTTTATATATTTGATTTGATTTTAATCTCAAGGTAATTGCAATTTTCTATTTACATTAATTCTTAGTCGTAAAATTTGTTGGAAATAAAAATAGGTTTCAAAATAAATTATAAAATCAAAAACCGGTTTTATAAAATGAAAAAGTCACTAAAATTCTTAAATGAAATAGAATTTAAAATTAACAAAAATAAGTACACTAATATAAGAAAATGAACTTCAATTTAAAATTAATACAAAATTAATAATTACTATTATGGCCACATGCGTACATGCTAAACAAAAGTATTTATTTTCATGCTCATTTGACATATTTTAGCTTTCCATACACAACCAAAAGATACTTATTGTGTTTTCAAAATACATTTCTGAGAACTACAGTTTACAGAAAAAATATTTCCATTCCTTGTACTTGAAAGTTTTTCAAATAAAATATTTACTTTATTTATCAAAACAACTCGCCTTAGCTTCACTTAAAATCTGTTTTCCATTTTTACTGTTTTTATTTACAAAGAATTTCAAAGAAAGAATTAAATTATTTGTTCATGTGATTTTCTAAATTTTTATTGGAATAGAGTAAATAATCTGAAAACTTCCAGTTTTTGCTCATACCAAGTAGGATCAAATAACTTTATTTGTTATTCAATAAATATATAACCTGGCAAAAGTAATCTAATACTTCTTATTTTGTAAAATATCTGCAAATATAGTTTTAAGATATCTTGATTGAATTATTTTATTGTTTACTATACTTTAAGTATACTTCGATGAAATGATATCACATATTTTAAAGGGTAAACTTTGAAATTAATGTGAATTTTAAAATGACTATTGGATGGTAAGCTTCACGTACAAATTGGGAATTCTCTTCCAAGTTGATTGAGTAATGTGTATTTTTTAAATTGATACAAATGTTCTTAACTGTACATTCCCCTTAATTTTTTTGGCAAAAAAAAAACTGTCGTGTTATTTTTTTTTAAAATATTTTTATTTAATGTATAATTAAAATATAATTTTTATTTCAATATCTTGAATAAAATGAAAAAAAATTTGTGTGCTTTGGATTTTCAACCAAAATGTAAATAGAGTTATTTGAAAATCGTTCTAAATATTGTTGTCATAATTTACATGCATTTTAATCTACAAGCATATTTTTACTCTTGTTTTATTGAATTATATTCTTTTTAAAAGTAATTGTTACCAAAACTTGTTTTTACGAGGCACTTCAGGAAACTAAGTATTGTTTCGTTCTACCACAACTGCAGGGGTAGCGTTGTAGTTCAACTCTGGCACACACGTATCTTTGGTTGACTGTCGTCCAGTGATGCTATTACAGTCGGATTGCTTTGGTTTTATGCATATTAGAGAGCTTTCAAAATGTTAAGACGACTTCCGATCCCACCGACTATGAAGTCCGTTCTGTTTTGAATGTAAAAAAATGTTGAGACATCTAAAGTTTACCGTCAACTTGCAAATTTTTATGGTGAAAATGTAACGGATGATGAAATGCTGAGAAAGTGTGGCCGACAATTCAATGATAGGTAAACCAATGTTAAAGATGGAGAATGGGGTGGGCGGTTATTTGATGTTAATGATTGTTTAGTTAAAAAAGTGAAAACATGCGGTTCATAATAAGATTGCTTTGCAATGAGTTTCCTCGAATATCCAGAATTGTTCACTGGAGGCTTCCCTCTTTAATAAGGATATAAACAAATTAGTTTCCAGGTATCCACAATACCTGAACTATGTTGAAACTTTTAAGTAAAAATGGTTTCTATTTTCTTCATTTGAAAATAAATTTTGTTTTGAAAAAAGAACTTTTGTGCGAGTTTGTGCTTTTGCTTAGTTTTTCAACACGCCTCATATATTTACAGAAGCACGTGTCACATGTGTGATATATTTTGAAAATATGTTTGTTTTATTTTCTATAGGTACATCTGTATAATTTTTTTATCTTATGTTTTGAAAATTTAAATAAAAACTCTGTGGGTCTCTTTGATTCTCTCAATCAAATTGTTACGTAGAAGTAATATTTATTCCTTTTATCAGTTCTTATTGAATTAGCTATTTCTTTCCTTGTTTGTGTGATCTCATAATTGAAACATTTGTGAGTTAATGTATTTGTTTTTGTACAAATGAAAGTGTTCAATACATATACAATATTCAATAACAAAACATTATATCATTGTATTATACATAGCGTCATCTTAGAAAACTTTAGTATGTGTAGGCTGAAACATTATTTATGAATTAGTAATACAGAATGTGTATGAGTTTCGAATGAAAAAATTAGACATTTTGCAAAAAATGGCTGGCATATCATATACTTATAAGGTATTGTATTTCATATCCTGTTGATGGAATATTGATATTTCATATGCGAATATAATGATTAGAAAATAATTAGTGTGTATGATTGATATGTTACATTATGGCTCTTGTATCTCGGTGACTTTTAAACGTTTGTTTTTCATACTCAATTGTATGGTTTCCCATAAACAGAGAGAATGTTTCAAATGCTTTACTGAAATTCTCCAAACTGTGTGGAATAAAATGGAACATAGAATTGAGAGCTTACACAATAAATTATTTATTTACATTGCTGTTGGAATTCTTTATTTATAAATTCATGTCATAATGTAAACAAAGTAGCTGTTCAATTAATAATCATCAAGATTTCGCGTCATTCGCCTTCGTGACTTCCTTCCTAGTTAATTCAAAACTGATAGAATATATTATGAATTTTATAAACAATTCATGAGTTATTCTACACAGTTTTCTATTCTCTTAATTAAAGCAAAAATGTCCCTTATAATACAGATTAGTCTCAGAAAATGGCGCATGTATACTTATCAAGTTAAAGTAATTTTTAAGTCTTTTTTTTTTCTAAAATCAATATTTTCCTCGACGGAAAGTGCAAAACATTTTACATTAAAATATTTTTTGTTTATTAAATTCTTTTTTTATTGCTTTTTAACCTAAAAGTAAGGACTATAAATTATGCAAATTGCACTTATAAATTCATTCAAAAATACTGGTCATCAATACTATATTATAGAAACAATTATTTGAAGCAAATTTCGGGCATATAGTTCTAATAAAATGTTGTTTTAGGATGAAATGAAAATTGTTTTGGATTTATATTTCCGTAAAGAAAGTTAAGATATAGATTTTGGTAAAGAGATTAGAAACTTAATTTTTTTAATAATGATAATTATTATTTAAGAGTAAATAAAATAATCAAAATCATTTCACTTTTTTAAAAAACTTATAGTAAACATGCATATAGATTATTTTTTATGAAGTATTTGAAATAGCGCTAACATGTAGTGTTATTCGAGAACATTGAAGTGTAAATGTAATACCACATAAGATGGCACATAATGGAATTTTTTTTTAAAAAAATAGTGTAAGTGTGATCCCAAATTTTAATGAAATATATAATGAGAATATTAGAATATTATAAGTACAATAAATATTGACACATTAAATGTTGAAAAAGACACAAATATGTAAATTCTTAATCTAACCAAGTCATGTCAATTAATTAGCTGACAAGCAAAGTTTTATACTATTTCATTCGAAATTTATAATTTACAATTTTAATTCGTTAGAAAGTATTTTTTGTTTGCGTAAATATTGTAATTCAATACATATTTAATTGATTAATGATCACAATGCTTTAAATAAAATTTTATCTCGGTGACATTGTGGAATTTCCTTCGAAACTATTTTTAATACTCCTAGTTTTTAAAATTTAGCATTCTAACATTTTGTAAAACAAATAATGCAATGACAAGAACAGTTTCAATTAAAAAAAATTAATCACAATCAATTATTTTCCTCAAAATTTCTTCTTTGTTGTTATAAATCACTTTTGACTAAATTCGAAGTAACATTTGGTTTTTTTGTATCTTTTTATCTATACAAAAACAGTTGACTATCAGTGAATAACTTTTGTTCGTAATCTATTGTTACACATACAAATAAACAAAGAAATCATTATGTAGTTCCGTGAAAGGTCAAGTTTTGTAAACTGATATGGAGGATCATATTTAATTGGATATGAACAGAAATCAAATATTCAAAAGTTCCTGCTGCAAATCAGAAAAAAAACTTTCTACCTACCAGATCTGTTTTCTCTGTGGAGATTTCCAGTATTTGACATTACATTCGGACAGTGATAATTACTTCCTACTAATACGAGAGAGAAAAGCTATAATCGATTGTTCGCATTTTGTTTATTAGAGTTTCACCTTAACTTTAACATACAAGCCACTTCAAATATTTAACTATTTCTTGACTAATCTGAGAAAATTTTATCATACTTAAATCAATTCAAAATTGTTGTTGTGATAATGTTGGTTCAACCCACTACGTTTTTTCTTATGCCTTCACTTTATATATTTTCAAATACGACAATCATCTCAATAAAAATAAGAAATACCAAAGGAGGGATTAGAAATGTGATGAATATTAAAACCTTTAGGTATATACTTAAAGAATCTGCAGTGTCTCCTTTACAGGAGTGACTTCTTTTTAAGAAACAAATTATTTCTCAAATATCTCGTCAAAAAATATCCAGGAGAGCACAATACACACGAATAAATTCGGGGACATTAACTTTTAACCATAATTTGGTCAAAGCTTCTAAGAAACTGGCAAAATTCTCACGCCAAGTCCACCTCCTTAGAGGTGTTGGTTCCTTGCCACTCACTAGAGGTGGCAAGGAACCAATGGCTTGATAGTAAACTCGGTTACACCCAGCAGAAACCATTTTATACCACGTGTCTTCTTTCATTGAAAGCGTGATGTAATTTGCCTTTTAAGAGAGATAAAAAGTTGATTAGACTCCAGAACATCACCTCAATTTCGATCCCCATTCAAGCAACAAACTTTAAGGCCTGCACAATGTTAAACTTATGTTTTAACGCTACCATCATATTAAGTATCAGACCTGATATAATATAAGCAACACCCCGATAAGTACACGTAGCACACGTAAACATTAATGGTCAAAGCATGAGTAATCATTATGCTAAATCCAACTAATTAAAAATATTGCAGTCTGAAAACTTTTCCTTGAGATCTGACTCAAGCTCTAGATGTTAAATGAGGATTTTCTTTGGGTATAATATTAATACAGCTTTCCATTTTCGGTTTTTCTATTTAATGGTAGATTAAACTACTATGTAATATATATTTTGGGAGAGTTCTCTTGTAATGAATGTTAGAAATGAGTTGGTTTTAAATGCAGAAGCTAACTAAACGTATGCAGTTTTATGCATAAAAATTGGCTACGGTAGCCTAGTAATTATGATCATGAATTTGTGGCTGGTGTTGAAGAGTTTCAGGTTCAATTCCTAAAGCACCCGAAGATTCTTCCTGCAAGTAGGGTTGATATATGTTAAATCTCTATCGTGTTTTAAATTTCTCATGTTGTCATGGTAAGTAAAATTAAAGATTTTACGCACCAGGATTACCAGGTCAGGCATTACCATTTCACTTCAACGAGGTCCGAAATTACGAGATACGTTGCCAATAGCCCTCACGTTGTTATAGAGTATGACGTCAAAAAATATACACTCACCCACTTGGCCAAAAAAATATTAAAATTATGTATCTCTTGTACGTATTTGAAACATGAAATTTTTACTTATGAATGTATTTATTATTAATTAAAATTGAAGTTCAAAATATTTTTGCATTTTTTTTTTCTTTCTTAAAATATCAAAATAGTGGAATCGCTTAAAAATGTTTTACAAAAAATTTAAAATTAGGTTCAGATATCTCACAAAAGTTTCCATATTTTAACAATATTAGCTTTCTTAATAAATATCTTAATTGAGATTTTAAATTATTTTATTCTTTTAATAAATGGATTATAAATGAAATAACTAAAAATAACTCAACAAATTCCATCCATTCAAAAAAAAGTGTCAGGTAGGGAAAAACTTTCATTTAAAAAAATAATTATATAGGTCTTTTCTTGATAAATTCATTTTTGAAGGATAAACCTATTAATAACGTAACCTAGAAGCATAAATTTTTATTTTTCATTGAATAAAAATTTATAAACTGAGAACATAATACTGATTAGTAAAAAATTCAAAATACAATCATTATAATTCATTTTGACTTGTTAATGGTAAAAATCTTGTTTATATTATATTAAGTTAAATGTTGTGCGGCATCATCTGTACTGCTTGTCTTAAGTATATTAAAAGACATTGAAAATGCAATGGCAAGAAAGTAGAAAAAGGAGGGTAAGAAACTCGGGAAACAAGCCGAGACAACAGCGAGCAATAACTGATGTACATTTGAATATGATGCTCGTAACACAAAACAAAAATGTCATCAGATCAATGGGTATTTGAAGCACCATGGACGATGATTCACGAGGCAATATGTCTAGGTGCATATCGAATGAAGACACGAGGGAAGGGTTTTGTTAGACACGTGTTGAAGGGTAGCTCAATGCTCGTCTTCTGTATGGTGGTGATTGCTTGACAATGCATGCATGTTGGGTTCAATCACCCCTCAGACGTGTTTCATTGGTGAGAGATCTGGGAAGAAAGGTGCCCAGTTTATTATCTGCGTATCTTGCAGTGCACATTAGGTGATGTATGTTTTGCCGATCGGCTGGTAATGCACGTAGAGAAATTCCTAAGAAAGGGTTTATCAACATCAGCAGTGCATTATCCACATACCCGTGTGCGGGTTATTCACATACGTTCTGAATACGAACCAGAGGTAACTTACTATTATGAACAATGACACCCTAAACCATGATGTCATATTATTTCATAATGAGGCTTACCACAGGCATAGTCAGACTGAAATTCTCATCTCGATGAAGCCACACTGATATATGGTGGCTATCATTGGACAAAAGAGGCATGACTCTCTCTTCGGACAACACGACTCTGAGGGCAATGTCGCTCTAGTCCGGCTCCATTGCAAATGGAACCGTTTGACAATAGCATTTTCCATAACAGAATCTATGATTGCAGGCTACTAGCAAGTAATCGATGGGTAATAGGTTTGAACATCTAGAATAGGGTACTCAACCTTTATTTCTGCCGGGCCGCATACATATATTAGCTACTTCATCCGGGTCGCAACATGAGGATTAATGGGGAAGGGGGGAATGTTTTAGGATGAACATCACATAGAAAATTTAAAATGTGGAATTTGATCGAAATATTAAACATCTTTTTTGCTTTTCTTAATTATTATTTTTTCCCTCATTGAATATTTCTAAATTGGAAGCATTTAAGAGAATCACACTTTCACAAGTTCTGCATCAGTAAATGGGTTTCATACGATTACCAAAAGTCTAACACATTTCATAGGGTACTTTTGTTAATGATGTGACATTACCACTGACAAAACACTTTTTTGCTGCTGTAAAGATTACTGAAGAAAGCCAATTTAACATCTGTCGAAAGAAATTTTCTTCGAGAAAGTGTCCTTGAACGATTCCTGTTTATTGGTATTTTTAAATATTTCGTGACAAATCAAAAAATTACTAAACCATGCTTGTTTTTCACTACTAAATAGTCAATATCCCAATCGTCTTGAAACAATCTATTTTTTTGGAATATTTTTCGCTTGCAAGATATGAAAGATATTTAAAAATTACTTCCACTCATAAAATGGTTGCTACTCCACTCTTGTCTATTATTACTAATCAGAAAAAAAGAATACCAATTCGCACCCATACGACATCGATAACAAAAAGCAAAATTGAAATATTTAATTTTTAACAAAGAATTTTCCACAAAAATTTTCCTAAATAAATGAATTTTTCAGAGCAATAGACCATGACCGGGCCATTTAAAAAGGCCCAGTGGGCCGCAAGTTGAGTATCGCTGATGTAGAGTATCCTATGCATTCTAAAAAAAGTGACAAAAGTGCTTTACAGAATGCGTTGGTATACATATGCTGGTATCATTCTACCTACACCGGACAACCTCAAAATAGCCATATTTTTTGCTTCATTTATCTTTGCCACACCTGGTGCTCTGTGGTTGTGTCTAGAAGGATATTAGCTGCATGCATCAAACAGCCTTTCCACTTCAATCACAATATCCCTCAAAACCATGCGACTGCTGGATTTCTGTTATTATGTGACGACTGAATCGAGAAAAATAATTCCAGAACAGTTTTTATCGGGGAAAACAATAGATTCTTTCCATGTGTCATCTTCAACTTCGGCTGGAAACTTGCACATTAAACGTTATTTTTATGTTGATGTTATTAATGCCACCTGATCGACAGTGCCACATCGAGGCTCATGAAATTTATCACGCCATTGGGCTAGACTACAAAGATAATCGTTATCCACAGCTTTGAAAACTACGCAATTGACAGTCCAATTTGATTCGGTCCAACCCCAATTTTAAAGGAGAATACCCTGGGGGGTCAGGGGGCCTCTCACCTCTCTCACATTTTTTTGTATTACACGAAGAAGTAAGTACGCTTCCTCTAGAATATGAATAATGTTCTTGTCACTTCTTTGTGTTGCGTTTTTCAATGTCATTTAGTGTATAAAACCCAATACAAATATCCATTTTTATGTGGAATTTAAATATAAATTCAATAATACAGAGTACATTAAACACATATTTTTGTATGGCTGTTGGTGGTTTTACGTGACGGAATTCTTTTAAGTAATAAAAGGCTTAACTTTGTTTTTATACTCTTTTACAACAACACCAAAAATGTGTTTTTTACACTCTAAAGTGAAAAACAATATATTTGACAAACTAAATTAAATATTAATACCGTAGAGCACTGTAAATTCCATTTTATTATGTTATTTAATAAGTTAAGCAAAAAAAAAAAATGAAAATTGTATCGTAGTTCTTGAAAGTTATTTTTAAAAGAATAATTTTATATTTATTCTACCATGCTGCTATAGCGTTGCTACATTATTTTTAAAATTAGATTAATTTTATTTCTGTTATAGACTAAAGAAAACCTGAAACTGAAAAAGAAGCATTTTCAGAGAATTAAAGGCTCAAAATTGAAAAACATACCAATATCTATAGCAAATTTGCTTTCATTTAAGAATAAACATATAATCCTAAGAATTCAGTTCTTTTCATTAATTTCCTTTAAATGAGGAAGCACTTTGCAAGTTAATACGTGTAATATACACTGCTGGCCACCGTAAATGCAACACCCTGAAGGAAGCATGCAAATAACATGAAATTTACAACATCCAATAGCGGAGGTGAGATATGCAAATGATTAGAATTTCAGCGCAGACACACATCACACACGCCTGTGGCGCCACCTCAAAGCGCTATTTAAGGCTTGGAGATTTCGACACTTTCAAGTTCGGCAATTGTGTTTTTCTTGAGGTTTTTCAAAAAACGATCAGTTATGTCTCGTAGAAAACAGCGATCAACTTTTGATCAAGTATCCGAATTCGACAGAGGAACGATAGTGGCCTACCGAGATTGTGGATTATCTTTCAGGGAAATCGGTAGTCGTGTTGGACGAAACCAAACAACTGTAATGCGGATATGTGACCGTTGGATGCAGGAGGGTACAACGGATTCACGTGGTCGATCGCATCCACCTCAGTGCACCACTTCACGTGAGGACAGACAAATTGTGCACATGGCAGTGACGGATCGCTCAGTCACATCACGAACCATAGCACAGCACAGCACATTGAGTCTGTAACGCATCATTCAGTGTCTGCGTGTACTATTCGACGCCGTTTACAGCAGAGGGGTCTGTCCGCAAGACGTCCATTGCTTGGTCTACCTTGACGCAGAACCACAGACGTCTCCGCCGCCAATGGTGCGATGAAAGAAGGATGTGGGCCGGCAGAATGGGATGGAGTTGTCTTTACTGACGAGTCACGTATCTGTCTGCAACACCACGATGGTCGGATTCGTGTCTGGAGACACCTTGGAGAGATGATGCTGCACAGCTGCTTTATGCACCGCCACACTGGTCCTGCACCAGGTATTATGTATGGACGGTATTGATATCCCTCGCACTCCTCTAGTACGCATTACCGGTACTTTAAACAGCCAGTGCTACATCTCCGAGGTGTTGGAGCCAGTTGTCCTTCCTTACCTTCAGGGTTTGGCCACAGCCATATTTCAACAGGATAATGCACGACCACACGTGGCACGCATTGTCCAAAGGTTCTTCGTCAATCAGCAAATTGAATTGCTTTCCTGGCCGGCTCGCTCTCCAGATCTTTCGCCGATAGAAAACATGTGGTCCATAGTTGCTCAACGATTGACCCAGATTACACCCCCAGCTGCCACACCAGATCAACGTTGGCAACGTGTGGAAGCTGCTTGGTCAGCTGTACCCCAAGAACACATCCAAAGTCTCTTTGAATCAATGTCGAGGCGTGTAGCAGCGGTGATCTCCAACAATGGCGGCTACCCTGGCTACTGATTCTGGCAGGAACCACACTTCACAGAAGTCTATAAATTTAATCATTTGATACTCGGTCAACATGTTATCTACAAAATCAATTTTGTTGTGCTATATCTTGTCTTTCTTGGTGTTGCATTTACGGTGGCCAGCAGTGTAACAGAATGCCAATCTTTTTTGAAAAATTAAACTTATTAAAATGTTAAACAAAGTTTGATAAGCGTTAATGCTGGTGTCAAGAGAGATTAGCCAGAGCACGTGCAACATTTTCTTTAATACCATATCAAGAAAATTCATGTGTTCATTGATGTGAATAATGTTTAACAGTTATAATACTTAACTGTATTTCTTTGAAACATAAACGTATTAAAGGAATTCATTTCATACATTTTAAGCGGTCACTTTTTTTTTATCTAGAATGTTCCAAAACAAGACCCGTTTCTTTTTTGTACATAACTATGCATAAAACTTAGCAAAATGCGAAAATAGAAGAATTTTTTTTTTAATTTTAAATTTTTCAGTTTTCACACTATTTTTGTTTCATAAATGTGGCACACCAAAGACCCTAAATTTTTGCTTTTTATAAGTACACTCTACATCCTTTGAAAAATGTTACAATATCTTAAAATAACTATCTTTAATCTCTCATACACAAAAAAAAATTATGTTAGAAGCCTCTTTACCAAGGGGTTCAGAATTTTGTTGGTGTACGCCAGTGCTTCTCAAAGTTTCAATATTCGCGACCCAATATTCAATCATAATTTTCATCGCGCCCCCTCATACAATAACAATGTATTTAAATTCAATATTACTGTGCTTTGATCTAAAACTACGATACGACCTTAACCCTCAAGTGCCACCGGCGTATATAAACGTTTCGCTCAGTCAAAGCGTTAATTTTCCCGGATTTATATATACGTCTTTCCGAAGTACGATCTTTTCTCTGCACTGCTATCCATAAAATTATTCCGAAGGCTTTGGAATGCAATAAAAGAACCTTGACAATATGTTTGCGAAGGATTTACTTATTTCAAAGGATTTGCTTCTTATTCCTTCCTCCCCCCCCCCTCAATACATCACATATATGTGCCTACGTAGAAAACGGTTGGCATTGGGAAGCGAATCGCATAACTTTAAATCGGCAGAGGGTTTAATTATAAACAGTACAAATTATCAAGATAAGAGTTAGTTTTTGAATATAATTTTTTCTATGACAAGTCCATGGGGACACACTGGTAATTATTAAACTTGTTTTTAACTTAGTATTGTAAATTAATCATAAAATACATTGTGTAGCACTGATACATTTATAAATGTAATATATCAGTGTAAATGTGTATTTTATTTTTATTATGTCAGAATGTATTTTATTTGTTTACTTTCAACAAATTAGTAATTTATTTTAAATAATCTTTTGTTTTTGACTTTTCAATATGCTTACGCCCCCCTTGTAGATTTGTCACGTCCCCCAAGATGGGTGCGCCCCACAGTTTGAGAAACGCTGGTGTAAGCATAAATAAAAGCACATACAATTTGAAGCATGGTGTAGTACTAAGTCTTTCATTGCAATGAGGACGCAAACAATACAGGCTTTTTTAAATATATTACCATTTTAATTCTTCTCAAATAACAAATAGCATATTGCCTTGCCAATCCCTGTTCCTAATCAAATATTTTCAAGAATCTCAATTCCAGCCTTTACCACAAAGAAAATCACGGATGAGAAGTATTTCAGTACCATGGACAAGAAGAACTCTTAAAAGCACTAGCAATAATAATCTCACAATTGGAGTTAAAAAATATGCGCAGATCAAAGATAGAAATCAGAAAATATCAGTCAGCACATACAGTGTACGGGCAAACTAGTTGTGGCCAGCTTATGGTAACCCGGACGGTGTGCGTTGAAACTAGATAAGTCATTTACTTAACTTTTAACCACATATATATTCCTAAGAAATTGTGTTTAATTTTTATTACTAGGAAGACATGAACATTAAGACACCGTACCGCAATGGAGTTGGATAGTAGTTAGTTCATGAAATCCATGTGCTGTATGATTAACTGGCAACAGAAAGAAAAATAGGTCAAAAAGCACACATAAATCATTGTACCATTTTTCCGCATATTTCTCAAACTTGAATATTATTAGTTCTTTGCTCAATCAACAATTAACGTATATAAGTGTATCAAAAAGGAGATAAAACATTTTTGTATTGTTATCTTTTTTTACAATGACTAGTTGTTAAACAAAAAAGAAATATGGAGTTGGATGGAGATCAAAATCTTTGTAAATTTTATTGTGTATTTTTCAGGCTTAAATAGCTTTAGTTCTTAAAGAGATTAACATTTATTGCTTAAAAATTATTTTAAAAATATAAGATATTTTTAGATAAATTTAAAACAGACAATAATTTAACTATTGAGAATGATGGTAGATGATAATATAATTGTCCATTAGCGTAAGTTGTTTTTGTTGTCGTACTATTAAAAAATCATAATGGAATACTCATTGCTTTTAGAGGTTATGATGTTTCTAATTATTTTACCTGAAATTCTATTAGCAATAAGCAGAGTCGTTGGAAATGTTTTAAAAATTTTGGATTATACCAATATAAAACTTAGATTTCAAATATTGTTCTTAAGTTTTGAAATTTTAATTATTTATACTTTAATTAATTTATTTATAAGTATTATAAATGAACGCACACTTAATTTTATTTGCATGTTATAGATGATTAAATGAGATCAAAACGTTAAAAGAAAGGTAAGAAAACTCAAAACTAACAATGGTTATGAGTTTTATTCATTTTATATAATACATAAATTCTGTAACCACAATTAGAGTTAATTTTTATATCAGATATATATTTTAACATATATTTAATTTTAGTTATTAAAATTATAATGATGTGTTCAGATTTTTTCACAGCCTGTAAATTTCTGCAAATCTATAATAACATACAAACAGAGTGATAGGGCTAGTAAAATAAAACATTTACAGGTATAAACATTTTCTCTCACATCTGTATGTTTTTAAGAACCATGTAGATTTCGTTATAACTGTGGTTTTTGTTGTATTTTAAAATAAATTTATTATTGATGGATTCTAGAAATTATATACTGAATAAATCCTCTAAATTCTGTGAATATATTTTTGTAAACTTTTAAGTAATCTTTTTACAAGGATTTTAAAACAATATTACATGTTTGTAAAAACAAACATTCATTGTAAAATAAAATATTAATTGGAAAAATTATTCATTTTAACTAAAAATGTTTTAACATTTTTAGGAGTAAATTGATTGAAAATCGTGAGAACAAATTTTTTTATAAATAAAATTTTATTATTTTTAATACAAAAAAAAATTATAACACTATTTCTAGTTATTTTAAAATTTTAAGATCCTTTCTAAGAAACTTCTTAGTTATTAATTTTTTATTTGACAAAGCTTTTGAAAGAACATATTTCTAAAAACAGTTTAAATAAATTAGCATAGTAGCACTTTTTAGTAATGCTTTGCATTTTATTTTAAGTAAAAATTCTAAAAGAAATTGTAAACAGAGATATTATGATTTTTCTATAGAATGAAGTACATAAGTCATAAAATAAGAACATTGCTAATTTTTTGGACTTTTGAGAAAATATTTGTGAAATTAATATCTGTGAAACAAAGTCAATTGAAATCTAAAATTTCATAAATAGAAAAACTGTAATTTTTCTTATAATCGAAAAATATCAGGGTGGGTTCAATTTAAAAAGCATTTTGAGTTCGTTTCCTTTTATATATTATATATATGTAACTATTTATCTCATGAAATTTTAAATTTTAATGCGAGATAAATATATTTTTAAAAGAAAAAGAATTACGCGATCTCTATACTCATGTTATAATATTTTAGACTATAAGTTTTATGGAAACAAAAGAGAAATTTTTAATACATAGTTTCATGCCCACTACACAGAAATTCCCTTAACCACAGCTTTTAAGAATTTATCCTCACGCGCGATAGCTATTTTTAAATTCTTTAATCAAGTATCCGTTATGTGAAAGTGTCACATCTCATTTTCTAACCAGCAAAGGAAATTGACCACTTGACGACTTAACATCATATCGAAGACGATGCGCTCTTACAATTTTAATTTTAAAAAGTGAATTATGTGGGATACTTCCTTTTATACTGAAGCTCTAGTTGTTATTTCAGTAATGTTCCAAAATATTGGAAGAACCTTGTCAGTAATGGCACTCCTGACAAGATTATAACGGGTTGCATTCTGAAACGTCTTTGTGATCCTTCTAACAGAGGTGTCTTTTAAATTAGGTAAAATGGTAATTGTTTAAAAGTATGCGACAGATATACTTTATGCATCAGTTTATGCGTAAACATACTCTCATTTCCTGTTAGTATATTTACATTTAGACATTGGTATTTAATATTTATTATGCTCTTTTTATCCTGGAGAAATAAATTCAGTCTGTATTTTATTTAAGAAACATATCGTAACATTAGATTCCTTCAATTTCTACTATTAGCTCACACTCTCCTATATTTACTTATATATTTCGTTCAAATTTTCAATCGAAAATAAAATGCTTTTTATTCATCCATTCAAGTTCAAATACATTTTTTTTAAACTGGAAGTCTTGATACTAATACAGTTTTTTTAAAATATTAATTAATTAATTAAAATATTTAATTAAATATAGTTTAAAAGATATATTTCAGTTAATATTATTCCTCTAGATAGGAGCACCATTGGATAATACAGCCTTCGTTAAAATTGTGATGGATGTTTAACTTAACCCGAATAACTATATGCTAGTTAGACGTCAGCATTCCTTTTATACACTAGTTTTAAGATAAGTTCTTACAAAAAAATTAATTTGTTGTTAAAATATGTAACTACAAATGGTTAAATGGTTACTTCGGTTAAAATGTTTCTAATGTTAATTTTAAAGGTGCACTGCCACTTTATATTATGATTCTGTCAGGTGTATATACACATATATGTTAGTTGAAATTATTTAAGAAAAGGTTGTTAGAATAAAATTTTTCTTTGTTAATCTAAGTAAGAATTGACTAAAAAGAATTTTTTTTTATGTCATACTTATTTTTTACATAAAATAAAAGAATAATTTTTTATCTCGTAATATCTTATATAAATTTTTATAGAAAACAAACTATACAGGTAAAAAGCGAAAGATAAACATGTAATAATAATTTTTAAAACGAAAACATAAAAGTGTAAGAAGCTTATAAAATAAAATATACTGATACCAGTTCTGAAACTAGTATCCAATATTAAGAACAAATTTAATGTTTACAAAAAAAGAGGAAATTCAGTAATCACTACAGCATGATGAATTTTGCACAATGATTCTAGGGACCACTGTGACGAAAGATAATAAATCCCAATAAAGTGATAAATATTAAGTTTGTATAACATCTTTCTATTTTATGACTCAAATGTGAGATGTTATTAGTCGAAATTCCTTTTAAAGGAATTTTCGTCTCGTCTATCTGATGACAAGAGATTCGAATTATTTAATGGTCTTCTCAATTCAGAATTTTATCATCAGACAAGTGAAATCGATTAAGTATTAAAAAAATGTTAAGTTATGAAAAAGCTATATTCTTCTTCAAATATAGCTTAAGCTAATCTATTTCCGTTTGAGAGCTGAAAAAAATGCTAGAGAGAGACCGGTCTATACCACTTGCCAGCCATTGCAACTAGTAAGCCTGTTCTGTAATGCCAGCCAAATTGCAGCAGTTATCCCCCCCCCCCAAAGTGCTTTAATGGGAATAATACCACTCCGTTTATCTCATTGAAATACACAGTTAACCATTAAAATTGTAACACCATGAATGAGAGCAAATATAAAAAAAAAGATTTTTTTGTACATAAACAGCATAGCGGGAAAAGCAAATGATTAAATTTACAAGCAGTTAGAGAGTTTACAGAGTCTCGAAATTATCACACCCGGCAGCTAAAACGTTTTCACCCGGTTAGATTTGAAGTCGAACAGGGCTGGCTAGAAGAGCGACTTATTTCATGCTGGTACAAGTCTTTGATAAAATCCATCAACCGTATTAGTGGAAAAGCCGTGCAGCATCCCTAGATCAGATAATTTCGATAGGTGACAGATCTGGAAACCGTACTGACCAGAGTATCAATAGAATATCTTGTGTATCAAGGAAAATCGTAACCAATCTGCGTTCAACTTACAGTCAATTATAACTAGAGATGCGAGTTTCGTTTACCCAATAGTTTCCCAAAACATCCCACCAGGTGCAGGCTCTTTCTGCTGATATTGAATGCAAGTAGACAACTGGCAGTCTCCTTCGAGTCTCCAGACACTGATACATCCATCAATATACGGCACGCAGAACTGGGATTCATCTGAAAGGACGATATTGTGCCACTCCTGTATCCAACTTAGGTTCACCAGTGTCGTCTTCACTCTTTATGCTGCATTGCCAAGAGAAGAGAAATCAATGGCCGCCGCTTGTTGAGGGTTCACATTGCAGAAATCGTTGTCGCATCATAGAAAATGATACCCACTTTCTAAATACATCTCCACAATACATCTGTTTTCTCAAGCGTTAGCCCGTTCAGAACCCTGATCACAAATGTGTGATCACGTATTTCTTCCGCCCACGGTATCATATATGGAATTCTGCTTTCCCACCTCTGAAACCCATGATCACACCGGTGTGATTTGAGTTTGGAACGTTATTATATTAACTTTTACAAAATACTAGATTGCGTTTAAAGTCCGTTTTTTTTCGAATAATGTTTCACAAATCTTTAATTTTTAGTATGTACTTTCGGCTCAAATTTTTTTTTTAAATTAGATTCAGAATATTTATGAATGTAAGCAACTACACATTTTTAGATCTTTCGAGAAAATCGGGCATTTAAAGATTCGTGATTAACGACTGGGCTCTGGATTTTTGTTTATATTTTGACTAAGTTGAAAACGATGGAACGCTTATTAGTTTATTGGGAATCAGGCATTCTCATAATAATAGTTTCAGTATTTATTTTATTTGTGGTCCATACTTACATCAATAATTTTAATACTCAAAAGTTATTTAAAAAGCAGATCTTCATAGAACAAACGCAATGGCTTTGTTTTTTTTTAAAAAAATTCTTCTTTCTGTGACTCCTTTTTAATTCAGTAAGAACAAACGGTTCGTTTTCGTTGCTAACGCAACTAGAGTTGCTAGAACAGAACAGAGTACATCAGAACAGAAAACTATAAGCAATTTAAGGATTAATTAAAAATAAAAAAGTGATATATTAGTTGTTATTTAAAAAATTTCTATCAGTTTAATCCATAACTAGTTTGTGTAATAATAAATTTATCATTTGGGACTAGCCAGTTAAGACTTTGTAAGTTTTTTGTTTATTTTATATTAATCAACATGGTGAAAAAAGAATGATTTTTTATTAAACTGAAAACATTTTCTTAAAATTTCGCAAATGTTTTTTTAACTATGGCTAAAATTTTTCTACTGTATATTCAGATATTATCAACGACAGTAAATTGTAAGGATCAGAGTATTTGAATGCATTAAAGGTTTTATATGGTTTTTTAAATGAAATTAGGCTTAGCTGGAAAATTCACCCGATACTGTGTGTGCATATACTATCAGAACGTTGTGGACCAGGGGAAACTCTTCTTTCTCCTTTCACCGGACCTGAAGGGGTTCGTTATGGAAAAACGTAGAAATCTTGCATCCTTTTCAGTATGACCCTCATCAACCCACTGACTCCATATTCGCATGACAGTAGTGTAATTTGATCAGTGCGACGGGCAATATCCCGGAAAAATAATCCACTTTCTTGATAGGCAACGATTATGACGCTCTCAAATTTCTACACTCGCTATGCCTTCTTCTTTTTAAAGACATACTATGATACACTCACTTCCAAAAGTTAAGCACGAAGATGTAAAATCCAAATAAATCAACAAATACTGCTTTGATTGACACAAAATTTGTCAGTAAAGTAGCATATATATTTATACATAAAACAAAATCAATAATTATATACAGAAATGAAAACAATATTAAATTTTTCTACGTTATCAGATAATGTCATACTGGAGACTTAAACAGAATTATGTATAAAGTGAAAATAAACAGCTTAAAATGAAAAAAAGGACATTGATACGGTATGTGATTCCCTCATCTGTATGCAAAGTTTACACCTTCTGACCATGCTTTCAATTAGGTGGTCAACCACCGCAGAATTAAGCAGTTTCCATTCTTCTTGTAGAGCAGTTTCCAGCTCAATAAGAGTGGCTGGAGGTGGGAGACGTGAAGATACAGCAGAGCGAGAGCATCCCAAAGATTTTCAATGGGATTAAGGTCGGGCGAATATGCTGGCCACGCCATACGCGCGCAATCCCTTCACTCTCCAGGTAGTCATCGACGATGTCAATCTATGAGGACGTGCGTTATCGTCTATTAAAACAAAAGTAGGGCCAACTGCTGCAGCGTACAATCTCACAATGGGCTCTAGGACTTCATCTCGATACCAGACAGCCGTCACAGATATGTAGGTCGTTGTGTCCATCGTCCATGTAGGCAATTTAAAGATATGTAGGTCGGTGCGGTATCCTAATGAAATCCCTGCCCACACCATAATGCTTCCGACTCGGAATGCGTGATGTTGGGTGATGTTTTGGGGCTGATTGCGTGTTCCTTGTTTACGCCATATCCTTATACGCTTGTCATCTGGCTCCAGAGCAAATCTTGACTTATCAGTAAACATGACATTGCCCCAGTCACACACAGTCCAATTGCCATGTTCCCGGCACCACTTTAATCGTGCCCCTTTTGGTTGGACGGATAGAGGAACACAAACTCGAGGTACCCGGGCATACAGTCCATTCATATGTAATCTTCGGTGAACAGTAGCTGCAGATATAGCCTTACCAATAGACGCTGTAACCATAGATGCACACGTGTGGAGGTCACTCTGTGATTCCGCTTAGGTACAATAGCAATATACCGATCTTCCGCGAGGGTTGTAACCCTTGGGCGACCACCTACGGGCTTACGGACAACTGTCTGTGTGGTTTGGAATTGTTTCCATAAACGTGAAATTACAGAATGATGAACGCCGAAGAAAAGAGCAACATCTGTTATCGACTGTCCTGCTTCAATGCACCGCACAGCATGCCAGCCCTCAGAATATTCCATTTGTTTCTGGAAGTCATAGAAACACGTATGTCTTGAAAGAAATTGTACGAAAGTTTTAAACACCTTCTATCAGCACTTACAACCAACTTCTATAACCCTTCATAAAGCTGGCTTCTTATGAGACTGCCCTTTTTGCAAATTTCTTGACATGAAAGCACGATTGGCTGTTACCTAGCATATTTGCATACTTCCATCTACCTCTGCAGCGAATTGCATCCTCTTCAACTCTGATTGGCTTCCGGAAATTAGCATTTTCCTCTCCGTGCTTAACTTTTGGAAGTGAGTGTATTTTTAGCACACTTCAAGCTGTTTCCGAATGAGTAATCCACTACACAACATTTCTTTTATCCAGTGCTTCAGATGTCATTTTATGTAATCCAAGTTCTTATTCCTTTCACGTGATTTTGAAGTACATCAGATTATTCCTTCCTAGTGTGGAAGTTTTAATGGCCAGCCATGTATTTAACAAACACTTAAAGAAACCCTTTCAAAATATTGAAAAATAGACACACAAATTAGCTAAAGACACAAACCAGAAAGTCAGATACAACTCAATTGAATCCTAGTCACTCAAATCCTTATCCTAGACTTTCATCTCGTCAGAATTTAATTTAC
This sequence comes from Trichonephila clavata, assembly GCA_019973975.1. Lineage (NCBI taxonomy): Eukaryota > Metazoa > Arthropoda > Arachnida > Araneae > Nephilidae > Trichonephila > Trichonephila clavata. The sequence goes on from BMAO01025337.1 coordinate 121,928, forward strand.
ATAGACCTCTACATAGCGAGGCTTTATTGATGTCATTACTCACCACTACACGGTGGAAACAACGCTTTGTTATCATCTGTGATCATAATTTACAGAAAAGTAGTAGAGAAAATGAACAAGAGAGAAATATCTATTCTTTGACCAAGAGACGGATATAATTTACTACGAGCCACAAGATGATAAAAGTTAAGAAAACAAAAAGGCACCAAAATTGAATACAACTAAAAAAAATAAACCATTCATAGTTTCAAAGAAATCAGTTATTTTTTTAATTATATTCACAGTGCTGCATTGTAGCTTCTTTTTTTTTGTATCTGAAAAGAGAACCACAAAAGAGACCGAAATGATCAATATAGGATTCAAATGAGTATTCAAAAAATTTTAAGGTGTATCACTTTATTCGGAAAGAAAAATAATTTTACCAGCACAATGTAAAGCGAAACTTTAAGGGAACCTAAGTAAATATTTTTTGAGGAAAATATTGGAGCTGAATGGAGACTTTTTCGATATTTATTTTCTGTATAAATCTTTTCCCAATAACTTATTTTTCGTAATCTGTCTAAGTAGTGTAATTTTTTAAATGAACACATACAGTTGAGAAGATATATTCTCATTTGGAAAGGAACATTTTTTCTCTTTCGTAGTCTACAAAAATGTTATATATTCAACAAACATAAAAAGGCAACTTACAATCAGCGCATTTGTATATTGCTTTGAGAAAAATGAATTGTAGACATCTTTGCTTTAAAATCAGGTGCAAGTTGCGGAAGATGTTTCTCTTTCCCCATTTTTGAAAATAATTTCTGTTTTTGTAATATTGATTGAGGAAGTACAGGATATATTTGAACTAATGTCACCTCTGCCATAAGAGCGAGTTGTAACAGTCGAATTTTTTGGTCAAGGAAATAGAAGATTTTACATTATTCTGATTCTATATGGAACCCTAACAAAATTATTTTTAAAAAAATGTTCCAATCTATTAACTTTTTGCAAAGTAATTTGAATTTTTTTAAAGTAAAAATACACATATATATGAATGAAATCTACGTTATATATGCAAAGCATGAATAAGTAAATAATAAAAAATAGGAACAAAGAACGTATCAAAACTATAAAGAAAAAAAGGAAAAACAATTTAATTTTTTTAACAATTGAAACTGGAGCCTAGTGAGTTAAAAAGCAATATTTCAGATTATGGACTGAATGATTGGGGTTAAACTATTTAGAAAACACCAAATTTTCCTCTTTGCAACTGGGGTAGGAAAAAACCAAAGAAAAATAACCAATGTTATATATATAATAGTGATTCAAACCAATATTATGTTTACCTGACAATCTCAACCTTCTTAAAACTAATTTTAACTCTAATATGGTTGAATTCCTAGATTTAGACTTGCATCTTATTGACAATAGAGTATCTGTAACATTTATAACAAAAGATTCCTTTAGTTTCCATGTAATTAATTCTGTATGAACAGCAATTTGCATCTATCATTTACAGAATATTGTTTTGAATTTTTTACTTAGGAATGATACTTAACTACCAACAAAATAGATAAATTTATGATATCAAGAAATTCTTCCAATGCTGCTTAGATCATGACTATCCTTTTAACTTCTTAAGAATATAGACTCATCACAAATACATTAATCGTTTTGCTATTTCTGCTTTCAAAACCACCATACAACAATAGGATTTCAAAGTCAGCATTTTAGTGGTTTTGCTGTGAAGATTCTGTTTTATCACTCTTCACACAGTTTATTTTTTCCACACCCTTCTTAAAAATCTTATAAAATGAAAAATTTCTACATTTTTAGCAACCAAAACCAAATTTCTACATTTTAACAACCAACCAATTTTCTACATTTGTGACAACCAACCATGTTATAGCCTACCAAATTTGAATGTAATCTTTCTTGGCGTCTTCCTTACAAGCTGGTATAAAGGATGCGTTTAAGTGCAATTTAGATTTTTATCACAACATATAAAAGCTTTCCATCGGTTTCAAGAGTGTTGGATCTCCTGGAATAAGCTCTGTGAGCAGAAGTCTTAAAATCTTTTTGGAAGAATCCTTTTACTGGGTAATTCTTTTGATATTTTTCTGCTTAAACATTTGGGAGAATTTTTTGCTTAATAGTAGTCGGTTGTTCTTTCATATTTCTATGAGATTTTTTATACTTTGATTTTTTATACTTTGAATTTTTATACTTTGGATTTTTATACTTAAATTTTTATACTTAAATTTCTATTTATTTTATTTTGGTCTTCCTACGAGTTGCAAAGGGGAAGGTTGGCGCTTCAAACTAGTTTAACCCACTTATTCGGTCCTAAGTCGAAATTGCATTTTGACTCGCTTATTTCATTAGATTTGATCTTATTTTTTAAAATTTTTTTTTTTTTTATTTCTGTTATGTTCTATATTTTATATAAATTTTTCATATATATATATATATATATATATATATATATATATATATATATATATATACATATATATAATATATATATGTATATATATATATATATATATGTGTGTGTGTGTGTGTGTGTGTGTGTAATAACTTAAATTAATATCTACTTATAATTCATAAATCCTAATAACCTATTTCGAAACGCGTCTCTTTCTGAAGCATTAAAAAAAGTTGGTTTATTACTGATTCTTTAGACCCTGAAATTTGATAGAGTTATTGGCGATTCCAAGAAATATAAGATAATTGATGGTTTTCATGCGCCTTTGTTATGAGGATTAATATAACCTAAATCATGATGTCATTTCTATAAATAACTAGTTATTATGTTCACCTAGACACGTGATTGTATTTTTTACTATTGTTTCCCTATTCTTCTCTATATATAAATACTTGCTATTTGAAAAATCCCTCTCTTGTATTTTTGGCTTTGAATGAGAAGCATACGCAAATGAAAAATGTGATCACGAACAAGCCTCTTTATATTTTTTCTGCCACGACTACTTAATCCCTTATCATTTACAAGTTAAGTTTTCACTTGTAAATATATTGCATATATATATATTCCTGTCCAAGTTGGTGGATTTTAATGATGCACCAAACTGACAATGTCCATGTCGTATGATTATGCAGCATGAAAAAGCGTTTTGGCTTGGGTACTCTCCAAAGAACCATTTCGCATCGTCAGATCTCAGGTGTCTCACTTTGGGAAGTAAACTGGGCGTCAAATTATATTGCGGTGATTAGTATCCTATTTATATGGTACAGCACTTAAAAGTGACAGCAACTCCCGTGGAATGCATTAGGTCTGCAATGGTAAATACCAAGCCACAGACCCAATTGAGAATATACATATATATAAGGATAATTAATTTACAACCAAACCAAAATTATATTTCCCATTTTACATTTTCGAGTCTTAAATTAAAAAGTTCATCATTTCTCATAAAGATGGTCCAAACATAAATTTCCAATCCCAGCTAATTAATCGAGAATGTGTACTTTTACAATTATCTTTCCTATGGATTGCAACGGGTATATCCATGATTCTTCCCCTAATCTTTTTGGATAAAATTAATCTTTTTAACTGTGAGTTCAGTTGAAAGCTTTTCCCGAAGAAGATGAGATTTAGACGAATGAGAACTTCTATATAAATGTTCGCATTAAAGTACACTAGTTGATAGTTGATGGTTGAAAGCGGAGATTGAATCGTGAATAAGATTACGACCAGAGGTGGTATAGTTAAGCAAGAGAGTCAAAATCCCTCCTGTTTCAGAAAAGTGAGTTTATGAAAATGAGAGTTAAATTCATTCTAAGCGAGATTGCCCTTCTGGGTTTAATGTTTAGTGCATTCTCTCCTTTAATTGTGTAGTGGGATTAAGTGAAGGTAAAATAAAGCTGTGTTTAAAGTACTATGGAGGACATTTGCTCGAGCCTCCAAACACTTATGTCCTCAGGAACGTTCCAGGATGCCTTGGGTATTTGATATGTGTGGCGAAACAAAACATTTTTTCATGATATCGCACTTTGTTTATATTACAATTTGAATAAAACATGAACATTTTTAATATCGGGCGTGAGGGAAGTTGATGTTTCGAATGGATAAGGGCTAAAAATTTTCTCAACAATTATCTTCAGCATAATGCATCAAAAGCAATCATTACAAAAATACGCTACGAAAATACAGAACATTCCAATGTTATGATGAAACATTAAATATTCGTTTGGATAATAAATTATGCATAGTTAATTTCTGAAATCTGCATATTTAATAGATCTAAATGTATATGTATCTCTCTTACATGGAAATTAATCCTATTTTAATTAACGGGTGAATTCATAAATTAGAAAACATTTTAATTTCATTTTTTTTTGTTTTTCATTCAATTAATAATAAATGTTTTCCATTTTCTTCCTACAATAATTTTAAAAGTTCCAACGAAAAACTGGCTTCTATTTTATAAATGCTTCTATTAATTACTTAATTGGATATTCCTCAAAGTATAGAACTCAGCGTATTTTTCATAAATAAATAAATATAAATAATCAAAATTGATAGACAAAAATTTGGACAAATATATGTTTGGCGAATAAAAGTTAATAAAAGAAGCTATAACCATAAACAATGGAATATCCAAAAAAAAAAATTGAATTTTTCTGCGATTCGTAGCATACCGTATCATGATTAACATTATAATAATACGTTAAAAAAGATTTATCTTTGAATAAAAAAATTTTAAAACATATAATTTGATTAAGATTAATGCAATTTTATACGATTCTCACTCTCTTTCTCTCTTAAGGTATCCGATTACCCTAAAATTGTGAATTTTGCCAAAAATTGGCATATTTTTTATGATTTTATTTTATAGACCATCTTATTATCTTTATAAAAATATGAAGTTTATTACTTTCCGTTCTCTAGAACAAAAGCTGCAATCGTTTTAGTAAAAGCAGATGTCATTACTTTAAGCAATATGTCGTGCCTTAAAACGTGTTTTACTCGAAATGTGTATTTTTTTAAATGCTCAAATGGGAACAGTTGATTGCTCACAAAGTTTTGAAAATAATTAACTGAAATTTTTGTGTGCGATCTGTATAATAGTGGAAGTATTTTAACGTCAGATTTATCAATCACTGTTTTGTTACAAAATTTACAGTCCCTTATGAAAATACAATCACTGTTGTTTTAAGCAATATCATATGATAACTAAGGTAAGGGGCTAAGTAGAGGATGTAAAAGTTAAATGTCTCTTATCCTGATGATTATTTCTAAAATGAATAACATAGCAACATATAAGAATCGAAAAAATTGAAATTTTGTTCATAATTTTTTAGCACAGAATGGGCCGCATTTATGTCATTTTCTCACATTTTAGTAATAATATTTCCTTTTTCTCTTTTTAATTTAAAAAAAAATTTCAAACAAATCTGAAATCCAAGAAGAAAAAAAAATTGGCAGTTATAAAAAGACTGCCGATAGAAGTGAAAACTTAGAAATTTAGTATTAAAATTTGAAATTTCATAATTTTTGAATTAAAATTATCAACATCAATCTGTTTTTACATCTATTGACATTCCCAGCAATAATAATATGCACATGTTTATATGGTTTTTTATTATTAAAATATAATACGGGCTGTTCAAGATCATGACAAAATATAAACACAATTTCATTGAAATAACAATCAATATACAATCATATTATTTATGGATAGTATTTGTATTACTTAAATTTCAAAGTACTTGATTTTAAACATTATTTTAATTTTTTGCATCATTGTCATCATTAATTTCACACACGCACGACAATTCTTAGACTTTTTGTACTTCCAATTATTTAATTTTGTTCCCTAAAAGATACAAAAAGCTTATGGTAACTAAAGTAAGAAAGGAAAATGTATAATTCAAATTTATCTAAGCGTCGCGTAAATACCACATTGATCGCCGTTTTATATTTTGTAGTACTGAGTTTTCTATCATTGTACATATTAAAATTAAGGGTTTCATTTAGATATTCAATTAGTGGTAGATTTTTATCATCTGCAAAGTTAATATTGAAGTCTACAATTAAAATCAACGGTACATTATCATATATTTTTCACCAAATCTTTTTTCGAGTATTTCAGAACCGTCTTTTGGTTAAATCATCAAATTTTCGAATAAAAAATATTGTATCTGTCTCATAGAATTTCCACGCGAAATATAAACGGCAACCATTAATATGTATAGCCCATTCTCGGAATCGCAACGAGCAACGCATATTTCGCCTATATCAGGAGCATTAACACCAATGCTTCTAGTGAATATAGTATGTACACTGGTGTCCAAAAGTTAAGCATAAATTATAAAATGCGAAAAACATGGAGTAAATATTCGTAAAATTATTCCAAATTTCTTTCAGATATTAATTGGGTGAAGAAGAAAAATTGGGTTTATGCAACACTTTTCAGTCGACTACGTCCTGCGCGAAACACCGGTGCATGTCGGAACGCGGAGAAACCGATTCACGCAGCATAGGCAGTTCAGACAAGTTTCGTGCAACTTCTATGCAAAGGAACGTTGTTAACCATCAAACAAGGTGAATGATTTCACAAAGACGCCAATTGGACATGTTTACGAAAGGAAGAATCGTGGGAATGCTGGAATCCTCACGATCACAAACCGAAGTATCTCGAATTCTGAATGTGGACCAGTCTGTTATCTCAAGACTGTGGCAGAGGTTTCAAAGAACGGGAGATGTTACCCGACAACCAGTATCAGGTCGACCAAGAGTCACAACCCCTCGCCAAGACTGATATCTGGTAATAAGTGCGTGATGTCAGAGGGGCAGTACTGCCAGAGCACTGGGTTCGGCGCTCACAGTCGCCACAGGAATAAGAATTTCGAGGCAAACCGTTTACAGGAGACTCAATCATGCTGACTTGTATGCCAGAAGACCAGCAGTTGCATTCCCTCACGTCTGGCATAAACTCGCTCGTTTGAACTGGAGTTTGAAAACATCAACATTGGAGTGTGGGAGAGTGGCCAATGTGATGTTCAGTGACGAGTCCCGGTTAGTCTGAGTAGTGATTCTCGGCGGGTAACGATATGGAGAGAACGTGGAACACGTTTTGAACCAAGAAACATAACGGAAAGACATCATTTCCATCAAGGGAGTAATGGTATGGGCAGGCATCATGATGGATGGCAGCACAGACCTACATTTCTTTGACACGAGGTCTGTGACTGCTCAAAGATACAGAGACGAAGTTCTTGAGCCTTATGTTCACTTGTTTCGAGTGCTGTCGGTCCTGACTTCATATTCATGGATGATAATGCGCCATGTCACCGAGCGGTGCTGATTGATGACTTCCTTGAAACGGAAAACATCCAGCGCATGTCGTGGCCTGCGAACTCCCCTGATTTAAATCATATCGAGCATGTATGGGATATGCTCGGGAGACAAATTGCAGCCCTTTCGCACCCACCAAGCTCCGTTACAGAACTGAAGAGAGCTCTCCAAGAAGCTTGGAACCGTTTGAGCCCACAACTCATTCATCATCTCATAGCAAGTATGGTAAATCGCTGTGCAGCGTGCCTGGCTGTCAGAGGTGACCACACGCCTTATTAAACTGCAGCATCAGTATTTTATTTAATGTTTCTTTATTTTTCTTAAAGTGTGAATCCTTGCTATGCTCAGTTTCTTTCAAACTGCTACTTTGGATAATAAAATTAATTATTATCATTCTTTTGATTTGCTTCCTTATTTTATAACCATTTTACACTCGCATATCACGTTTCCCGCCATTCTGATTTACAGTTACTTCTTTATTCACATAATTATCAATTATGCTTAACTTTTGGACACCAGTGTACTTCCATTTGTGAAGTAATGAAGTGTGACGTATCTTGAATATTGTGATAAATAGCTACGCCTCCTGCTGGAACTTCGGAACTTTTATAATTTACAACAAAGTTGAAATTCGGAATATCAAGTGGTTCTTCGTTTTTCATACAAATTTCTGACAAAAACAGAACATTTGACTTTTTTACGATAGCATCACTTTTTAGGACAGCTGCATGCGCCTGCAAACTTTGACGACTAAATGAAAATATCGATAATCCATTTTTGTTGGAGATGGATTTTAGAAAAGTTTTGGTACCGTTTGTAGTGTATTGTTTCGTAAACTTCTCAATTCTAACGTTAGATCCTCTCGATGACTTGTTGATCGTTTATGATGTTTATCTGTTTCTGAAGCATTTAGAGGTGTTCCTGTTACTAATCCGGATTGCGTGATGCATTGCAGAGGTTAAATATTAGAAAATAAATAAAACAAAATTTTCAAACGCCAGAATAAATACGAAGATTTAAAATAGTTTTAAATAATATAAATTTTCAAACCTAAAAATAAATACGAGTATTTAAAATATTTTTCTGTTATTTATTTTTTATCTTAAAAAATATTAGTATATTTATTTAGTACTCCCTACTGTACTGCAAAATGATTCTTCAATTAAACGATTCAAATAATAATCAAACAAAAACACTATTTCAACAATGCACAGTATATATATATTGAACTTTCCTCTAAATCAATTCAATTTCACTTATAAGATATACACATCACTATACGTCAGCTGTATAGCTACAGATATACTGCTATAAGCATGTGGGTGACGCGAACTTATAAGATTGTCCCCTATCAAAAAGTGCCCAACGCGGCTAAAGTAGTTTTCACTTCAAAAAAAAATCCCCATATCTCTTTTTTTTAATAAAAAAAAAAATGGTGTCGCAAGAAGTCGGATATCTTAAATAAATAATTTTCTTAATGTTTAGCGTAAAGTAGATTTTTTCTTAAATTTCCAGGTATTGAGATGGATCATACAGCTTTAGTAAAATTACTTTTTATTTACAATTTTTAATCGAATTGACACATATACGTACTGCATCTATAGGTAAGAAAATTTACACATCTAGCTGTCAGATTCTTTTTATTGCCGTGCGTTAGGCTCTTTCCACTGGATCTCGTAATGTTTAAGTTTCGGCAAAATAACAAAGTAGAGTTTGCATTCACTCCTTTTTTGTAGGTAATAAGGGATGAGATCTTCTCTCAAATTCGGACTAGAGCTGTGGGAGGAAGAGACAGACGAATCACCAAGTTACTTTTCAAACTATTTACTTAACACACAAATTGTCAACTGACAGAATTCTATAAATTCAAATTAGAAGAGATGTTCCTAATCAGAGCAATAGGAGAATAAACAACGAGAGGCACGAATTATGAGAAGACTTCTTAAATATCGATCCTTCTTTATTAGGACCAATTCACTGCTCTAAATATCCGAGTTATAATTTAACTATGGTGACCAATCGTCACTTTAATACCTTCAACTATCGCGCTATAAAATATAATAATACCTGATCGGTAGCAATCTGCCTCTTAGTCAGATTCTCTATATCTCAATATCTCACTAGCTTGAATACCTAGACTATATATATCCGACCTATTCTGCATAATCCCGGTTTCTTCTTCAGATGGTTCGTGCGAGTAAATTCGAATTGGTAGACTAAAAAATTTCCCAAGAGGATTGAAAGAAGGACATGCATAGATCCGTCACGAGGTATCTCACTGGTCTGGCTGATTTCACTTTTCCCTCGATAACTTTCGAATCCGCCACTAGAAACATTTCGGTTTTGACTCTCTCATGCCTCTTCGGTTTCTGATTGCAAAGGACACGGACTTGCAAACGGCATCCCAAGACTTGGTCCAAATCAACATTGGATCTTTTGGGGAAAACTTCGTTTAGCTCATAACCCCCTAGTCGCAACATGTGGAAAATCATATGGATGCTGTCACAAATTGGCATGTCATTCCAACACCAAGGCGCATTCTTGGCATTTTCTCCTCACAAAAGTGGGATACCATGTATAGCACTACCACCTGGTAAATGGAACAAAAGAATGGATAGCTGTTGAATCAGGTATGGCTTATTTATAGCTCGTTTTGCCTTGGATGTTAGAGACGAAACACGCACACATATTTATATAGTGAAAGAAAGAGAGAGAAAGAGAAATATTAAAACACATTATTTTCTTAGATGTCTCAAACCAAAGAAATATTATCTGAGTTTATGTACAAGAAGTGTATTAAGCAATTACTCGCGTTTTAGTATAAAACTCGTATTATATAAAAACCGCATAATACAATTGTCTTTTCATAAAATTAATTCATAAGGTTAATCCGTGCTTATGATTCTTAGGATATATTTATGTAAAATTTAAAAGCAACACACTTTTTTGTATCAGTTTTAAAATGTCTAAATAAGTTAATTGTGTTGCCTACAACATAAGGAGTACAGAGAGTATGAAGCATTTGTAAAATTAGGAAGCAAACAAATTCTTTTATTTTTAAATAACAGTAAAAAAATTATTGGTTAAAAATTGAGAGAAATTCTTTGGTCTCTCCTTCTGTCTCAAATATTTCATCGAAAGATGTCGATCGCCCCCCCCCCTTTTTTTGGATCAGGCTGACATCGCGGACCCCCAAAATTTTGAACACCCTTTCATGACTCCCAACACATGGCTGATTGATTTAAAGGTTCAACAATAGTCTTATGACTGATTCTGCTCTTTGTACAAAGGTTTTTTTAACACTTCATTTTTATTTCCTTTAAGGAAACAGTAAACATCTAATTATATATGTATATAAACATATTATAAAATATTGTTTGAAATAAATAAGTAATGTTGGCGCAATTCTATTTGGAAGTCGAGGTAAATCCAATCGTTATCGTATCTGCGGGCTATGTGAATTCAGTTCTTTTTTTTGCACATGTGTTTCTTTTTTATTTTTTGAAAATATTACTCTTTAGTAATTTTCATGTAAATAGAAACTATAGAGAATAATGAATTAATATTCATGATAGAAATTTATATTTTAGAAAATGTTTTTTATTGTAGACAATTTAGTGATTTATATAGTCAAGGATGACATATCTTTCAATTTTTCCACTTGTTACTAAGTCTGTAAAAGTGGGATATCTCTTAATATCTTATTATTAGATTAGAGACATTCGCGAACACCTAGAAAGGCACTGTGGACCCCTAGGTGTTCGCGGACTACAGTTTAAGAACAGCTGCTCTAAAGTAACGTTTTAAAAATGTGTTGATAAAGAAAATATTTCGATTAGTCTATAAATTGAGAAATTTTTTAGAGAAGTCGTAAAAGCATTACAATTTTGAATAACAAGAGTCAAGTGCATCACTTTTTTCTGCGAGGCTTCATTAAAAATGTTTTCTTTCTTCACGTCAAGATAAATACGTAGAAATCTACTGAAGAATTCTCTTTGACTATTTTTAACATTACTAGAATTTTTTTATTCATAAACATATTTATATGCTCAAAATATTTTAGTGTACAACAGAGGGACTCAGAGAAATTTTTCAAGAGATACATATAGAACAAATAAATACCCTTTCCTACAAACAAATGATTGTTGGTTTTTAAAATTACAACATCAAAAAAAATGCACATGATTTACATATTGTTGGTAAACAGAGAGGATAATACAAATAAAACATTATTGTAAATTTATAGAAAATCTGAGGTACACAGGGTCCGAAATTAGTACACACAGCAATAGCTTCTGGCAGTTAAATTGGCTCTAACCTGGTAAGGCATCGAGTCAAAGAAGACTGGATTATAGATACAGGCTAGGCATTCCATGTTGTTTCATGTATATGCCCAACTTCATCAATATTAGTGGGTGGAGAGCGGTGGTGGTTCAGTTTCTCACAAAGTCATGACCAAATATTTTTAATGCATGATAATTTTGGAGAAGGGCCTGGACAGAGCAACAGTTCAACACCCTTTGTGTCGAGGAAAGCCAGGATACAATGAGTTAACACAGTACTTCTCAAATTTTTATATTTGCGACCCAATTTTCAATCAAAATTTTCTTCGTGCGTCCCCCTCTCTATAATAATAATGTATTGAATGCAATAATAAGACACTTTGACTCTAAAACTACAATACAACTTTTATTATATTTCATACAAATTATCAAGATATGTATTAAATTGTTGATCAACTATGTATTAAATGCAATTAATTGCACAAGAATCTTTATAATTTTGTATATGACGTCCATGGGATAGTAATTAGTAATTATTGAATTTGCTATTAATTTAGTATTGACAAACTAATTATCAAATATGCTTTGCAGTACTGATACATTTATAAGTACATTATAATAGTGTATTATGTCTGAATGTATTTTAATTTGCTTCCTTTCAATAAATCAACATTTTTTTTCCAAATAATATTTTATTTTCGACACGCTCGTGCTTCTCAAATAGGGTTATCATTCTCCACTAGAGGGGCGCTCCCCTCACTTGGAGAAACATTGGATTAACATATTGTCTTGCGTTATCTTGTTAAAAGATGATGTCTCCGAGGCCTCTACGATAAGACATACCTACCGGACTTAAAGGAACCTTACGTCAAGTCACGAGGTCGACACTTGAGATGCCACCACTCACCAAATTACCAAACTACGCCAACGGGAGGAAATTTGCTTGACAGAATTAAAGTGATTCAGCTACTCAACAGGATGGGTCTTCTGTAGCACCAGGACTGGAACGCACGACAAATTTTGTGGCATCAATTGATGAAGTCTAGGAACTACTCTTGTAATATTCGAAGAATGGTAAAATAGTAGTGATATATGAAATTTTGCATTTTAAATTATTGGTTTAATTCTACTTTCCATTTAAAATTTAATGTTTATTCAAATAAGCCCCATTCACAAAAAAAAATACTTTGACATCTCAAAAATAATTTTTTTCTATAAGTTTCTTTAAGCAATACTTTATTGAAAATATAAATTACATATTTAGGGAAATATAAGTAAATTTTTATTAATATATGATGAAGAATGCAATAATTGTTATCATTATTAATTTCCGCAGAGTAAAACTGCTTAGAATAGATTTTCTCTTCTTAAGATGGACCGTATAAATCTTTGAAATAAAATCACCTGTGTGTGTAAAGTAATATTCTAGAAGTTAAACATTATTCTTATTCGAAGACAAAAATAATTCCTCCTAATCATATGAAAAACAAAACCTTCACCTTCATATTTTCGTATACTCAACTAAACAGCCCTATAAGTAGAAAAAACAATTTCAGATATCGTTTTTCGGGAAGCAACTGCAATTGGTCAAGCAGACCTTTTCTTCTTTTCCGTTCAAAATTACTTCTGTCTTTGCGAGATCGATTTCAGAAGTGTATAGAATGCCTTTCACAATCTCCATGTATAGTGTAAAACCAGCTGCCATACAGGTAAGGGAAATTTTTTTCGTGTCCAGACTAAAGTGGATTCCAACTTATTTTGATCCCATTTGCAACCACTTCGTATTTTACGCCAATCGTATCTTTGTGATTTCCTCTAGTTTTTCTGTGAAATCTCTCTTTTTTTTATATAAAGATTAGTTTCAAATATTTGTAAGAATATTCAAGGCTATATATATTCTATGGGGCGAAATGTTAAGAAAAATGAATGATTGAAATATATTCTGTTGTAATATTACATATTACAGTATAAATGTAATATATAATATTACATTTATACTAGTAGTATAAATGCCAGGACTATATATAGAAAAAGTCCTATAATCTCTAGTTTGCAATCAATGGCCTCTGAGCATATAATAAGGATAATAATACAGTAAATAAATATGAAATAAATTATTTTGAATTAGAATCAAATTTTTAAATGTTCTAACCTTATTACTAAATTTGAATCCTCCCGAATATAATAATAATAATAAAAACATAGAAATTTTATAATGTATCGAAATATAAGAGTTCCATAAATTAGTGAACCTACTCAATGACAAATGATTTTTTTCAAAATATTAAATAGTAATTATCACTGATAGCAATAATTCGAAAATTAAAAGTGTCATAATTTTTTTTTCTAAAACGTTTTTGATGATAAGTTTTTCTTGTTCAGGAGAGAGTGAAGAGAAAAAAATATATTCGTTTATATAAATCTGAATACAAATCCTTTCGAGCTGAGTGCTATACATTACTTAAGAAGTACACTCGTATTTTTCTAACCAGATTCATATTTTCCAATCAACAACCATCTGAACCAAGAATAATAATTTTATGTGTATCTGTAAAAAATGTTCTCATGGATTTTAAAGTACATCTCAACATTAAAAATATTTGAAAGCATTCTTTAGGAAAATGAATATTCTCAATTAACTATAAAAATATCCAAATTAATACAGTTTTACATAGTATTTTTACTTTATATTATATCTATAGATTTAATATTTATTTTACCTAAAAGGGTATAACTCTTTACTATAAAACTGTATTTATTCTATAGTAAAATATAAGAAAATTTATAGCCCATAAACTTACAATTGGATTCTGTTGAGGTTGATTGTTTGAGGTCAATAAATATATAAGTAGTTTGTTAAAAAGTTACTGTTTCGTAAAATTTTCTTCCCCTTAGAATTTGTAACATGCATGCTTAAATGAGTAATAAAGTGAATTTTACGATTCAAACTGTCCGGTTGTCGTATTTTCAAAAAGAAAAAAAAGGGGTAATATGCTTTGTTGTAATAGTATTTATGAAATTGTTATTGCTGAAAACCATAGTTAATAGTCATTTGGAAACAATATATTCATTTTAAACTCCAGTGAATAGTTTTAGAAATGAAAAATGTTGTTTATGGGCATTTTCTTGAATTAAAAATATATATAGAAAGATTAGAATAATTTTCTAGCAAGGCATTTTTAACATTTAGAATAATATTTTTTTTAAAAAATGTGTGAGTGATTTTCCCGAAATTATACGAGGGAAAGTCAAAAAGAAAAGAGATTTTTGCAATTCCTCTTTCCAAGGTTTGGTAACAATGCTGAATAAGAGATACTTGACTACTCTTCTACACAACGTGCCACTCATCTTCTCTCGTAGACTTTGGGTTATTGCAGACCGCTTAACATGACAACTTCTACACCAAAAAGGCAAAGAGGCAGTGATTCATTGTTTGATTGTTGAAGGAAATATTTCGTCGCATGCAAGCGCAGTTTGACGACAGCTGTTAAAAGCGAAGCAAGATCCACAAATGGATGGACCTCTTTCACAGAAAAGAACACTTTAAAAGACGAAATATCCGACAATCTCTCGATGTCAACCACTGAGGACAATGTGTAAGTTGTTGAGAATGTAGTGATAGAAGGAATGGCGTACCCAGAGAAGGTATTACTCCTTCCACGAGAAAAAAAGAGCGAATCCTTGCTTTTTTCCCCTCGTTAGAGCAGATCGACATTGGAATTGCCAAGTTGAAGGGTCTCCTACACTCAACGACTACGAGGCTCTGTGGCCGAAATTTGGAAAGAGAAATTGCAAAAAATCACTTTACCTTTTGACTTTCCCTCGTGGTAGAACCCACTCAGTATAGAGGGTGCTACTTGTAAAAACTTCCTTTAACTGTGCAACCTTTTACTGTGTATGTGTGATTTGTCTCGTCGATTTACTGAATTGAAATTGAGTCTCCATATACTCTGTCGATTTTAACCCTTTGATGAACTCCCGAAACACTTCGTATATCTCAGTTAACTTATAATTTTTAATTTTTAAATATTAAAAATATATTATAATTTTTTTTAAAAAAAATAAAGATTGGATGTTTATTAACGAAATAATAATCAGTATGAAGGTTGTTCGCGACAAATCTTATAAATTGAAACAACGATTTATTGACGAAAAGGAGAGAGAGAGAATTCTAGAATTCAATCCACTCCAGATTTTTATTTCACACCAAAATGAGGAAACAGAGTCCAGGCAGCTTTAATCTAAATAAGAAGAAAGTAGTAAGCTATGTTCTCATAAATAAAATGTATATTCATGAAAACTGGCTTTTTTAATTCTTCATCATATTTAAAATGTATTCGCTATTCTTATGCAAGTTAATTTAATTATTTAAAAAAATAGAGCCTCTTTATAAGTATGTAACGGGTTTATCTCCGCGAACCTGTCACTAATCATCTTCGGGAAAATATACTTTTTTTAACTTTTTTTCGATTTAAAACTTTCTCCCAAATAAGAAGACTCAACTTATTCAAATGAAGGGTTGTATTTAAGCATTGTCTTTTAGATACACGAATTTAGTGGAGAGTAGTTGTGAGCTAGTCGAGAGTTAAACGATGAGTAATTTCTGAATGATCGTAGATTGCAATTGTACGATTTAGTCAATAAGATAGAGATTAATAATAAGTACGGGAGGTCGTACAACTGTAATAGAATTACGGTGATTTAGTCCGAAGACGGTTAAAGTGTTAAAAGAGAAAGTGAATTAAATTATACTCAAATATTAAGAATCCTTTTGGCCATGTAATTGTTCCTATACTTAGTAGTGGTGTGCCTTTCCAACCCTGGGTTGTTAATTTAAGTCAGAGAACAATACATTAGAAATTGTACTGTTTATGGTTGGTCTTTCTTCCAACCCCAAACACCAATAAACGCATCACGTTTATTATAAATAAAATGCATGTAAAAATAAATTTAAAATTACTTTGGATCATTTCATTATAAATAAATGCATAGTAATTGAAAGTAAAAACATGTTAAGAAATAAATGAAAATTAATATATATGCATGCACTGCAAATGTATACATTTTTATACCAATATTTATGCATACATCTTTATACCATATCAATACATTATTTACGCATATCAATAAACTTTAAATACAAGAGTTATCTTGTTTTAAAAGTGCCAGAAATTAGAAACTATATGCATATCTGTCTCTCACAAAATCTAGGATAAGTAATCGTAGATTCAGAGTTTAAATACTGCAACGAATCCTCCAACCAATCCTTTTACATTTATCAAGAACAGAAAGAAAGAAAAAAGCACCAAAGATTGAACAGAAGAAAAATATCTCAAAGATTTACAGGAAAGATTGATTCCAAGATCTTTCCTCATGCTAAAGACCAGAAAAGAAAGGATAGACCCTTAAAAAGGGACCACTACTTAGAAAGAAAGCTCCAAAGAGATGTATTACCTTAAAATGAAAAGAGCCTTTTCCTGAGTTGGAAATCTCCCTGGGTGTTTAAGACAATTCACATGGGTCTCTTAGAAATTGGAAACCTGTATTCAACTCGGATGAAAGTTTTACTAAAAAAACTCCTTGAACAACTAAGAAGCAATTTGTCAGTGATAAAAAGCTGATTTGGTTGTCTTTAACGAATGATGCTTAAAAATAAATTTACCATGCATATGTCATATAGAGTTATAATGCAGTTCTTCTCAAACTTTCATTATTTATGACCCAATATTCCATCATAATTTTCACATCACGCCCTTCTCCATACACTAACAATGTACTAAACTCAAAAATACTATACTTTGACGCAAAAGCTGTAACACAACTTTAACCTTTTAATTACCACCGACGTATATAAACGTCACGCTCAATCAAATCGATAATTGCCCCCGGACGTATAAATACCTCTTTCCGAAGTACGATCTTTTCAGTGCACTGTTATTCATTAAATTATTCCGAAGTCTTTGGAATGCAATAAAAGGATCTTGAGATGCAGTGTTTGTGTAGAATTTACTTATTTCAGAGGATTTGTTTATTTACTCCTTTTCTTCTCCCCCCCCCCCAATACATCACATACCCGCCCCTACGTAGAAAACGGTAGTATTGGGGAGCGGATCACGTAACTGTTAATAGGCAGTTAACGGATTATCAAGACAAATTATCAAGATAAAATACAAATTATCAAAATAAATATTCATTTTTAATATAATTTTATAGTGACAAGCCTATGAGGTAACTGACAATTATTAAACTTGATCTTAAATTAGTATTGTTAAGTTAGATATAAAACGCATTGTGGAAGTTTATAAGTGTATTACATCAGTGTAAACGTGTATTTTTTATTATGCCACAAATTTCATTTGTTTACTTTCCATAAATCAATAATTTCTTAAATGATCTTTTGTTTTCGATTTTTCAATATGCTCGCACCCACCCCTCTTCGTACAGTTATAACGCCATCTTGGGGGGTGTATTCCACAGTTTGAGAAACGCTGAGTTAATGTGTTTCATATAACTGCACATGTTTAACAACGTGTAATGTTGTTAACTGAATAATTTGTATTTACAGGTGATATAAAACGTGGTAAGAAGGAAAGCTCTCGTAATAAACAGAATAAAAAGTTTCCTGTATTTGATGAATTGATAATAAGAACAAAATATAACCATTTGAAATACATACATGTCTGCATAAATATATCACAACATTTAAAAAATAAAAAAGACATGCTTCTTTATTAAAAGTTTTTATTTCTACTGTTGTAACGGGTCAATGCATGGACCTCTTACTAATCCTCTTGGGAAAAATCTATTACTTAGAATATTGTTCTATTAAAAACTTTCTAATATATATGAAGATGTGGTTTATGTTAGAAATGAGGACTTATATTTCAGCATCAACTTTTAGGTATGAGAGAGAGGTAAGGAGTTAGATGATAGAGGTTGGTAATTAACGTAAAGTTATTGAAAGCGAGACGAGATCTACTCGTCAATTATTTAATAAATAAATAAGATATTTGAATTAGAATCAGATCAATCAGAAGTCGATTATCTGAGATAGGCGTTATGATTATTTAGAACGTAAATTACCAAACTGCCAAAAATAAGTGATACTACTCATAATAAATCGTCTTCATCGCTTTTGCTCCAATATTTTATTATAAGGGCATTTCCTAGCCTGGGTATGTGAGACTTGTTAAAGGATTAATAAATTACATTGGTTTTAATTATGGCTGGTATTCCTTCTATAACACCCAATCCTTAACGAATGCCAAGGGAAATCCTTTACACAGTTAAGAAATAAAAGGGAAAAATATTTATTTAGAATAAGGAAATATTAGATCTGCTCCACAGATTTAAAAAATAATGATCAAATTCTGTGTGAAAATATTTAAATCATTCATGCATATTTAAGGTTATAAATAATGTAATGTATATTAATATAACTTATAAATCTCTTCTCTGTGATGCATAAAAGTATAAACTTAATTCCTTGAAAATTTGTATATCTAAAGTTTATCTAAGAGTTTTACTAATTTTACGCATGTTTCTCGTGCGAGCATGACGTAATAATGACACACACACGCATTCCTTTTACATTGTCCTTCATCAATGAACATAATACATTAGAAATGTATTAACTATGTAAAATGTGTGCCTGCAATGGTAAAAATCAAGTTGTTTAAAGAAATAATATCAGTAAGATATTATTTCTTTAATTGGAATAAGGATAGTACGATAACCAATTTCTTACTCTGATTACTGAAGTTGGAAATTGATTTTTTTTAAAAATATCTTTTCGTTTTTTTCAGTTTTAAGGTTTTTGGTTTTTTTATTATCATAGGTTTAAATGTTACACTGATTAAACATATGACTCCATTTAAGATATGTAAATTATTTTCATTTATAAAATACGAATAAATAAAGAATTTATACGTTTGCTTTTTAAATTTAATGTGGAGGAATGTAACTTCAATCCCTGAGCATCAAAAAAGAGGAAATAATTATGTAATCTGGTAGTTTAATCCTCATCTAATTACTGAAGCAAAAAACCAAGGGACAGAGTACAATGTATTAGTTACAAAATAATATATTTTTAGAAAGCTAATCCGTAGTGCCTATCTTTTTTTTAAGTTATTCAAAATTGATATTATAATATTTAAGATTAGTGGTAATATCTTCATTAATGTAATAATACAATTTTTATAAAGTATTCATTTTCTTATTTTTTATTCTACCCCCATTGCTATTTAAAAGATAAGATACAAATAAAATTGTTTGAAATACAGTAAATATTTGTTTAAAGCACTCTTCGTTGAAAAGAATTGTTTTATATTCATTTAGTTTTAAATTTGATGCAAAAATCTAGTTTAACTTTCAGAAATCAGTGAATTTCGAGAATTTTTTTTAAACAACATCCTTAAATTATTAATGCAATTTGAAAATGGTTTTTGAGAAATTGTAATTAAAGGGTAAAAAAGAAACAAGTACATATCAGTCAATTTTTCAAATTACATGTGATACAAAGATTATCATTTAGCGTACTTTAAAAAAACAACTTAAAGTACAAAAATAAATATTGAGTTTCTATAAAAGGAATGCGTGTTTAGGGTAAAATGTTATGAGATGTTAGCCTCCACTTTTTTCATGTCTTACATCAGGAATCTACAATAATTACTATTTATGTCAAAAACAGCTTTATATTCAATCACGCATAAAGATATAATTTCTCAAAATAAAAAAGGGAAAAGGGAAAACTGAGCGATTCAGCTTCAAGTATGAATTTATTCTAAGATATGTGTGTACTTGTGCTATAGATGAAGGTATTGCCAAAATGTTTAAAGGACATGAAAATGAAAGGAATCTGAGACAGAGCTTTGTTAAATTTTTAAGTAACACTTTGATTTAAAAAAGTGTACCAAATTTTTATTTATGACATTATACATTTTCTTATGTTTTACTAAATGCGGTTGAAGTAAATCAGAGGATACTGTATATTTAGATAACAATAAAGTTAGATGACTGTACCACACGAGGATTGTTTGACCATTTTTCCCAACTGTGAATACTTGAATGTCTTTTATAAAGACTAATTAAAATCAAGAAATTTGAACTTGTACATCTATCCTTGTTAAGGTAGAATAAAAATATTTTTGCAATTAATCATCTCTTTCTATGAAAAATTTACTTTGTATCCTATATTGTTTATTGCACTACTAATGTATTAAACTGATTTAAACATTGAATTTTATATTTGGTCGACTCGCATAAGCTTTTGGATCATATTACAGATGAAATGTGTGATTACTCCGTATTTGTTTTGTTTGTTACATAACAGATGCATAAAAAAATCTATTGATTACATAAGCTGTAAGTTTCAATCATCGTTAGGTGACTAGAATAGGACGACTAAAGAAATTAGCTTTGACCTAATCTGCTCCTTCTCTTTTTTAGCCATCCAAATAAGATCTGCATGAAAAATAATTCTGCTACAATTTTGTGAAAAGCAACTACTCTTCACAGCAGAGATTAAGGAAGGAGCGAGCTAGTCTCCTTCTGATGCTATCTCAGTTGTCTCCGAGATCTTGGAGGTAATGGAGAGATAAATTCGGGAACCTCTATTATAACTCTCGTACAAGTCACAAAAAACGAGTATTAGTGAAGAACCTTAAAAAATGTGTGAACATTATCTTAATTTTAGCACCCTTTCATAAGCTTCCCTTGTATGTAACGGAATCTTTGAACTCAATTTTTAATCAATTTAAAAGATCAGATTAATTCAAAATTTTTCTCCCTTGTCCAGGACCGATGAAAATACAATAATTTAATAATATTGTTCCATTGTCCAGATCAGGGTCATTAGGATTAACGATTTCTCCCTTTCAGTTACCATCCCGCATCTGACGAAAAATTTCAGATCCTATTTCTAGATTTGGTGACTAATTCAAGATTTGGCGACTAAAAGAATAAGCTACAACTTGGTTCGATTTACTATAAAAGAGTGATTTTCAGTTTTTTAAAACTATAATTTATTACTTTGGACAATGTTGCTATGGAGGCCAATTTTGAATTTTTATGTACAAGTTGAAATCAAAGAAAAAAAGTACTGAATGACACAGTTCTTTGCGACATCAACCAAAGAAGGTTCGAATTAACCAAAAATAATGAAGACCATGCAAATTGTGTTTTTGCCATCATAGATATCACCCATGTACCTCCCAGTACAACTGTAAACAATACATGGAAAATGTCAAAAAAATTAAGAAATCACATCAGGTGCAGCAGACCACACAGCTTTCCTCGTCACCAAATATTTGGTCGAACTTTCGAGGCTATGCAGCACCAGCCACCATACAATACCGGGTTTACCTAGACTTCCTTTTGTTTCACCACTTAAACTCTCTTCTGAAAAGACAATACCTGAAACCGAGCAAGGACCTTTTGTACAACCTTAAAAACAATTCTTAATCACGCCTTCCAGGATGAGTTTAGAACTTAGAAATCGCGTGGGCAAAAATATATTCATAAGTGAGGCTTTATTTTGAATAATATAAATATGTTATCTTGATTCGGGTAGTAAATTGGCAGAGTGATCTGATGGATTTTCTATGGACTCGATGAAATTAATTACCAAAAAGATCTCGTGCAATATGCCCAGATTTCTATACGTATTTTTTTTTATTTTAGCTGCAATTGTCTCCCTTGCTGCTTATTTAAATCATAAATAGAAGTCAAATTCGAAATTTAACTCATCTTGAGCACGGGATCGTATTACTAAGATACCTTTTCCCATCTTCTGCAATTAACTTATAAAGAAAGGAAGTGTAGATTACAAATAAAAGCATTTAAAATTTATATAACTAATGGTCAAAGAGCTAATAATTAGCTTATTTAAAATATATATTGAGGGTTTTTTCTTAAAAAAGAACTGCTGATGCGGTTATACTTAAAATAATTTGTCCATTGTGCATGAGGAATAAATATGTGATGAATAATAAGAAAAGGTTTAGTTCATTGTTCATATTCACTAGAAAATGAGTTGTATTGATTTTCTTTTGAATTAATATCATTTATAACAATGTGTTAATCTGTATATTACGTCTATCGTATTTCTGAGATTTTCTCAATTAACGACAGGGTACAGGTATTTGTGCATCTCATTTTAATTTAAAATGCGATAATTTATATGCTTACAATTCTGGCTTTGTACCTACCATTTGAAAGAGTGTTACATTTCAAACTTTATAGAACAATTCTCTAAGATAATCTGAATTTTACTTTTTCCATGTGAAAATATTTTATTAATTCAAAAATAAACTAGAAAACTTTAAAAAAAAAAACCTGCGAAAACATTTTTACTGACACAAAAAGCCTATTTCTTTCAGAAGGATTAATGTACTTTCTATAGATATAAGTATCATTTACAAATCTTAGAAAATAAATTTTTATGAAACACAAGATTTTTATCCCATATTTATTTCTCATCATTAGTTAACAACAGATTTTTAAATGTTACTAATTCCCTCATGTTAACATCTTAAAAAACCATTAGTATAAGAATCTAGGTATCTATCAAAGTCTCGATTTTTCTAAAATTTGCGCATTTAGTCATCTAAAAATATGCTTCATTAAATCTGTCCAAACATTTTTAATTTTTAAAAAATATTGAATGAATTATGTTTTTAACAACTGTTATTACTATAAATTTTCAAACTCAAGACTATAAAATTTTCTTTCGGGAAACAATAAGCTTTCTTAAAGACTTGATTTTGAAAAATTAAGAAAGATGAACAGTAGTTTTTAGATTATAGCTCATCCTTTAAAGCTAAAGAAAGAAGAATTCCTAGCTTTGAATTTTTATAAAAGGAATTATTATTCGTTTTATAGGTGTACTATTCCGTTAAATTTCGATCAATTTTTTTTTTTTCTTTTTATGTCGTTTCTCAGTTCTTTTTCAATTACTCTTGGTTCCATTGATGAATCGAATGTCTTTTGTTCATTACCTGGTTACTATTCAAAAGTACATAAAAGAAGTTTAGAACACGAGGAAAATCATTAAGTGGAATAATATTTCGTTTTCAAAGTCAATGAATAACTACAACTGAGTGTTATTTGAATAGACTGAGTTATAAAATGAGAAATAATCATAGTTTTTTAAGATAAAATAAAAAAGATTATTTTTTTGCAAACTGAGGAAATAAATCAGATTTTTTCCTAACAGTAAATCTCTTTTTACAGAAATGAAGGAGAAGTTCTTCAACGATGAAATCTGTCGACAGAAATTATTTTATGAAGTGTTGTAATGAGTAAGGTTTTCTTTTATTTTAGGGAGGAGTATTATGAATGAATCATTGTTTTTAATTGAATATTATTATTTAAAGGATAAAAAATATGGTGTTAAATATTTAATAGACTATAAACGTAAACATTTTAAATCTTTCGAAATGCATGAAAACGTCAACGTAACGAGCTGAATATTTCTAAAATGTGAACCATATTTCTCATACAAAAGAAAATGAAGAGCCTCTTTTGAGACGCTTAATAAATTCTCCAATAACAACTTTCAAGTCTTAGGACTTAGTTTAGTCTAAAGCATAAAATTTTAGCTTTCTCAAGCTTCGATTTTTAGCTTTATTTAGACTGCTATTTTAAACAAATAAAATTACCAATGATAATATTATTAATTTAAAATATTACAGTCTATAATTTAAGTTAAACATTTAGTAACATGTTGTTGAACAATTTAAAAAAATACAAGAAGAAATTCTAGGAATCTTCATTTTATTATAGTTAATTAAAGGATTACACTTTCTTAAAGTGAAATTGCAACACCAAAAAATAATATACGTAGAGTCTTGCAAATTTTAGGAGCGATAGTGATGAGGTGGATGAAAAAAGGCAAATAAAGACATTATGAACCAAATTTTATTTACCTAATGTGTCCTCTTAGAGCAGGCATCAATCCGGCGAGTAATTCTATTATCAATTAGGCCACTGATTGTTGGATGAAGTAACCGATGCCAAGCTGTATCCACTGCTGTGCGAAGATCATCCACGGTTTGCTATATTGATCCTCCGTTAACGTCACGTCTATGAGATCCTACAGGTGTTCGATTCGATTCAGATCTGGAGAGTTTTCTAGCCCGGGAAGAATGACAAATCCAGTCAGGCAGTAAAGAGTTCAGCGTGTGACATGCAGTCGGGCATTCTCTTGCTTGAATACCATGTTGTGTACGCCCTACAACAAGGACATAACAACAGGCTCCACAATTTGTGTGACGTAGTGTTCCACTGTCAAACGGTCGTTAATGTGTACGAGGGGACTCTGCGATCAAACATTATGCCACCCGAAACCATGATGTCCGTTGTAGGATCGGTTTGACACTCAGCGAAATGAGCTGGTTTGTAGCGTTGTCCTCCTCACCGCCAAACCCGTCGACGCTTACGTAATTCATCCACAGACAGAAACCAGATTCATTCGTGAACAATTTTCGATGCTATTTGATGGTTCAGGTACGATTACGATGAACCCACGCCTGAGGTGTCTAGCCCTGTGTTAAGCGATCAACGATACCCTGTTGCTGGTACCCGTGAACGTAATAGTACTTCATGAAGTTCTTCTGCGAATGATTTGGGTAGATATACATCCACCTGCTCCTTGAGGCAACTGACTTCAGATATCACGTGTTAATGAGAAAGGGTCTAAATTGGCGAATACACCGGTCTGTACGTTTTGATGAGCACCTTTGCAATCCACTTCTTTTTTTTTGGCGTGCTCGTAGACCGTCCTGAATCAATCACATGACACATCTTTAGATGGAACTCACATTGTGTCCGACACGAGTTGCTATTGTGCGCAGCGAACAACCCAGTACCGGGAGTT
Source organism: Trichonephila clavata (assembly GCA_019973975.1). Lineage (NCBI taxonomy): Eukaryota > Metazoa > Arthropoda > Arachnida > Araneae > Nephilidae > Trichonephila > Trichonephila clavata. The sequence continues at coordinate 147,390 of BMAO01025337.1, forward strand.
TGTAATACGGTCACTTTCCTTGGTCGTTAACTGATGGTACTGAACTCACCGACGTCTCAGGTGTATTTTTTACGTTTCTTCGAAAGTCACAAATGCAATGAAACACTTCAGATGCTGTTTTGCAGAGGGGAAATTTGCTGACCTTTATAGTCCAAATATACGCACCACGTGATCAGATACGGACTCAAATTTAATGATTTGCACATCCATCTCACCACTATCGCTTCAGAAATTTGTATAATGTTCCGTGCATTATCCCTTGGTGTTGCAGTTTTATTTTGAGGAACTGTATTTTGCAGTTTTGAAGGGAACTAAATTTTACAATTTTATTTTTCTCCTATATTTAGTGTCACCATGTAAGGGCATTTTTAAATAAATATGATTGTCAATGAATATTTTTAAGAACACACGAAATATTATAACACTTTTTCTACTATTTTGTAATGCACTAGACAGACTTTTCCTATTCCTATGTCTCGTTTTGAATTTTTCTTTACCACAAAATTCAGGATTATTATTATTCGTGTCCGGGACGATAAATTGTAATTTGCGAAGATTTAAATTATTTTTTCTTACTTGCCATTTTCCAAGAGACTTTTAAAGAATTTGATATAGATAAAAAAAATGGCATTTAACATTATAATTTTAATTCTTACTTCACACATGCGACTGCATCATTTTTTTAAATATATGGACCCTATTATTTTTTAAGGATATAAAACTATACTCTTTATGATGAGGAAACGTATTTAACAAAGAATATAGGTGTGTGAAGGACAGCGGATGACATGACACTGTGATTGGTGCCCTTAATTTGATTCAATTAAATCTATTCTGGAGCAGATCTATATAATTCCTGACATCTATTACGTATATGAGAACAATACATATATGAGAAAAATATGAGAACTTTTTTCAAAAGAGAATATTGTTGTTGAAAGAATAAAAATAATATTTTTTTCTCTCAGTTGATACTTTCAGTGTACGAATTCCTTGTCTAAATCTGATAAGAAAAAAGGTAATTAAAGATATCCGATTTCACTTAATTCTAGTTCACAATTACTTCTAGTGAAGCCAAAAAATTTAATTTCATTGATTTCTGAAACAATTTTTTTTCATACTGTTCAATAATCATCGTTATTAAAACTCATTTTTAGCTAACAAGAGGTGGCAACAAACTGTGCTGATGATTGATTCGACAAGTGCAACTGGTTCACTCTATTCCTTTTATTCAAAATCATGTTCTGTCTAATAGCCTGATGTTCTATATTAAATTTATTTAATTAACGAAAAATCTCGTATTTATTTAGTATAGCGGTCTTTTTCATTATAAAACGACCCGTCAAACTCAACACATACAATGCTTTGTTTTTGCTGCAATACGCAGCGTTGCATTACTTTGCATGAAATAATTAATTGTATTATTTGATAATACTTTATTCTATAAATTTAAATAAATATGCACTTAAATATCATACTGTACTTGTTCACTAATTTTACAAATAACAATTTTAAAAAAAAAGTTGATTGCTGTAAAATTTGTTATATTAAAATAGACATTGTTAGTAAAATCAATCAATTTTGATATATAAGTTATTTATCCTTTTCTAAGGATAAGTTCATTCTCAGGATACCTAATAGATAGGGTGACCAAACTCAGATTTTTCCACATAAATAAACAAAACTTTTTCTCCTAATTCGCCGCATTCAAGAATTGGAATTTGTTTCTGAAATGCATTTTCTTATTAGTCGAAAGTCATGTTTTAACTGCTGATATAAATGCAAAAGCGTATTAAAATCAAAGATTTTTTGAAAAAATATAAACTCTTAAAGCATATCATATAACTTTAAACTGCAAATACGGACGAATTAATTTTGTAATATGTCCTACAGTAAGAAAAGCATGATTGGAATAAAGTAAATCATGTGCTGAGAAGCTCAGAATCTAAATGTAATGGAGAGTTCTTGTCTTCAGCTGTAAATGCATGGATTTCCAACATTCATTAAGTGAGGATCAAAGTATCAGGAGAAAAAGAAGTTCCCTCAGGACATAAGAGGATTATTAAAGATAATGAGTTGCTCAGTGTTTCTTCGATGGTTATTCTAAGTAAGAGAAAGTTTAAAAGTATGTCTTTGTAAAGTAAAGGATTCATTGGAAATTTAAAAAATAATAATTTTTATTATGAGTATCGGAATATTTTGATTTATTGTCTTTGTGAAATAAGTTGAAAAAAATGTAACAATATATATTCCATAACGTATTTGTAAAAATGCATTTGAAGGCATCATTGGATTGCAGTCTGAATTTCCTAAATGAATTATTTGCAGAAAGGTTCGTATTTATTATAAGTATTGTGTCTATTTTAAAATAAAAAGAAAATCGTCAATTTCTAGAAATAATAAATATAGAATTCAAGCAGAATATATTAAAAGGAGAAATCTTCTAAAGAAACTCTATTACAAACAGAGTTTTTTCTAGGATCTTATGATTGTTTAAAAAATTATTTAGTAATGGAAATAGGAGAAAATGTAAACTCAGCAAAATTAATAATAATGATAATGACACATTCACATGCATATGTAATAACTCACAATTTGTTGTGATTATATAAAACTGATTAATGGCTCAAAGAGAAATGAATGCTATGATAATTTGGGTCCAACCACTAGATAATGAATTTATAGCTATTTTAATTTTAAACACCGCGCGACATGTGATTCCAAGGTTAAAATCCTAAACTAGTATATGGTGTTAAACTTCTTTCGATTGAACATCGTAAATTTGATCTAGAGTATATCTCTTGTTCAAATAGAGATAATTACATCAAATTTTGGATTAAGGATTTTATGACATGAAGAATCAAAGTAATTAAATATTAATACGCTACTTTTCATTATTTTTCTAATATAAATAATTTCTTTTCGTCACATGCGTGTGATTTAAATGTTCATTTAACATTTGAATGTCGTTTCAAACCATTATTAGTTAGGAATCCTTAAACCGAATTTTTTGAAATCTCAAGTTTGGATATGAGAAATCCGATAAAGGAATAGTGGACATGCGTAGTAAAAAAATTATATGACTATGATATCTGAGTTAATTCCTTCAAATAATTAGCTAAATAATTGTTTGCTTAATTCCACAAAATAATAATTCAACTAACTCCCATTGAGCCTGTTGCCGATATAATAATAAATGGACTGTAAATTTAACAAAATTTTAATGAGCGAAACGGACCCCAACCATATGGGATCGCTATACTTTTTCGAACTGAATACAAAGATTACAACAGTTGGCTCGGAGCAAAATCTATACAAGGAATTCTCGCCAACTGGCGCCAACATCCTGCCCCGCCTTGCAATGACGAAGGCATTCAACCAAGTTTACATTGTACAATTATTACAATAAAAGTTACAATAATATAGTAAGAATACATGACAATAACAATTACACAATTCAATAAAGATACAATAATACTTATAAATACAATTCTTATGACAAAATCAATTGACATATGGTAAATTGGCAATTTTAGTGACTGGTCTTTTATAAACTCCTTGGTTATCCTTTAAAGTCACTGACTAAATTATCCTTACCAGGGTGCAATTTTAAAATGCGTGCCAAATGCCATTTTAAAGTATCTGAATTCTCTGAGGGTTTAACTAAAACTAAAATCCCTTCTTTGAAATCTACATTGTCTTTACACCATTTGGGTCTCTGTTGCAGTCTATATAAATATTCTGAAGACCATTTACGCCAAAAATGTTGGTTCATTCTTTGTTGTTGTTGTTGATTGTTGTTTCTAATGCCACCTGTCTGACGTAGTCAGATCGAGGGTCATGAAATTCATCATGGCATCGGGCTATATTGTACGCCTGTCGTTAGCCGTAGCTTTGAGCACCATGCAGGTGACAATACGATTCTTCTTTGTACCAACTGCCATCGGCTTAATCTATTCATGAGGATCTCAGCGTAATCAGATTTCGGTATCATTCGGATCATTAGACAGAGGACAAATTGATCGAAAATTAAGAACCGCTTCAATTTGAACTATAAGTGTTGAAAATTCTTCATGACTTAAAATTGAATTGCCAATTACTCTCTTTAAATGGTATTTTAAAGATTTAAACCCCGCCTCCCACAGACCACCAAAATGTGGTGCGGAAGGTGGGTTGAAGTTCCATTTGATTTGTTCTATAGACAAAAAATCCATTATTTTTTCCGTTTTCCCTTAAATAATGCTTTTAAGTATTTTTCTTAATTCATTATTTGCACCTACAAAATTCCGACCATTATCACTATGGTTCTCAATAGGTCGCCCCCTATTCTAGCCACACCCCGTTTTAATGCCGCAAGAAAGGCTTCCGTTCTTAAGTCGCTAACTATTTCTAAATGGATAGTTTTAACTGTAAAACAAATAAAAACACAAACATAAACTTTCCTAATATGCTTGAATTTTCCAGAAAAAGTTTTCAACTGGAAGGGTCCACAATAATCTATACTTACCTGACTGAAAACTCTACAAGCGGTGATTCTCGCAGCTGTCAAATCAGCCATTAATTGTTGCGAACCTTTAGCACTAACCTTTCTACAGGTGATGCATGTTCTAAGAATTTGTCTAACTACATTCCTTGCGGATGGTATCCATAAACTATTTCTAATATTTTCTTAGGTAGCTTCAGCACCTGTATGAAAATAGAGAATATGAAAATGATTAATAACAATATAAGTAAAATTATAGTTGGTGGGAATTATCATGGGATGTTTCTGATTTCTTCGGATGGGGGAGTTTCTTAATCGTCCTCCAACTCGAAGTAATCCACTATCACCTAAAAAAGGATGCAAGTTATAACAATTTACATGAGTTTGGAAGAGGAATTCCCTTTTCTAAATATTGAATTTCATTAGAAAATGAAGTTCTTTGAATATCTTTTATGATACACTTCAAGGATTCTGATAGTTCTTTGCTCTTTAAAGGTCCCATAGTTTGGCAACCTTGGATGTCTTGCATTTTCAATAAATCGTTTACACCAGGCAATTACTCTCTGCAATTTAGTAAATGATGAGCAATTACTAATTATATCTAGCGGTTCAAAGGTCTTTAATAAGGCACATAAAGGAATGTCCGAAGTTTCCTTCAATTCTTGTAGGAAAAGATCATCTCCTTCGACGGCAGTAGTGTCGCAAGATTCCAGTTCTTTATACTGATACAAGAAAGGTTGACCAAACCATCAAAGTCCACAATGTTGAATTTTATCTGGACTGATACCTCTTGAAAGGATGTCAGCAGGGTTATTTTCGGAATTCACATGTTTCCAAAAATCACTTTCGGTGAGCTCCTGAATTATGTTGACCCGGTTTCTTACGAAGGATTTTAGTTGAGAAAGGGGTTTTTTGATCCAAGCCAGCACAATGATGGAATCAGTTTAAAGATAAATTTGACTGATTTTGATTTTAAAGACATGAAGGGTTCTTTTAAGAAGCTTTGATAAAAGTACTGCACCACAAAGTTCCAATCGTGGTATAGTAATACTTTTCAGTCGGGCTACCTTTGATTTGGAGCAAAGGAGCCTAACAGATATTTGCCCACTTGAATTAATGCATCGTCGGTAAAATGCACCGTAAGCCTTTACAGACGAGTCAGAGAAGCCATGTAACTCAGTTCTGATTGACTTACCTTGTAGACAATAACGTAGAATGTTGAGACAGTTTATAGACTCCAAAGCATCTATGAAGGATTTCCAATAGGAAACTAAGTTCGAAGGCAACGGATCATTCCAATCAAGTTTCAACTGCCACAAAGATTGGAGGAAGATTTTGGCCCTTGTTATTACAGGTCCAATCAGTCCAAGAGGATCGAATATCCTTGCGATTGTAGAAATTACTGATTTCTTTGTGACTAAGAGACTGTCACAGTTTGAAGTCATGGGAGAAATCTTGAAAGCAAATGAGTCTGGATGTGGCTTCCACAAGAGTCCTAGGGTCTTGGTCTCGGTTGAAGAAAAATAACAAAGGTCTTTATCTTGACACCTTGAGTCTGGTAATAGCAATGGATTACTAGCTGGCCACTTATGAAGTTCCATTCCAGAATCCCTTAGTAGTGACACTAGTTGTTCTTGGAGTTTTCTTCCAGTTTCTAAATCATCTGTTCCAGTAAGAAGATCATCCATATAGATATCAGACATTATAACATCGGCAGCTAATGGATATTTGTCACCGTCATCTACGGCGAGCTGTCTCAAAGATCTTGTCGCAAGGTATGGTGCACTCTTGGTGCCGTAAATAACCGTAGTTAATCTGAAAATCTTCACAGGACTATCGATTTTATCTTTCCAAAGAATGCGTAATAAATCCCGCTGGTATTCGTCAATCAAAATCATTCTAAACATTTTTTTTTAATATCAGCTGTTACCACAAATTTGTGAGCTCTAAAATATAATAAAATTGAAAAGAGGTCCCTTTTTATTACACCACCATTCAATTGTAAAGAGTTTAGCGATTCCCCTGAAGTAGTTGTGAAGGATGCATTACAAACTACACGTAAGGGAGTTGTTTTGCTTTCGTGGCGGTACACACCATGATGAGGGAGATAATACACAACATCAGGATCATTATCTTCTACTACTTCTTCCATGTGTCCCATTTCTAAATATACTCATGTATAAAATTTCTATATAATTCCAATATTTTTGGATCTTTAACTAATCTTCTCCACAAGGAGTTAATTCTGCGTAATGCCGTTAATTTCGAATCTCCCAAGCAGCTCGCATCCTTTGACGAAGGCATTTTCACAATAAAACGAACAGTTTCATCTCTATTATAAGCACTCGTAAAGTATTCTTCACATAATTTTTCTTCTCTACTCATTGTAGGAATTTCGAAATCAGGACAATTTTCAATTTCTCAAAAGCGTTTGATACTATTATTGAGCTCATTTACATCAGTAACTAGTCCACAATAGCTCTTTTTAGGGTAATTATGTGACATGATGCCACTAGCTACGTAACCGAATACTGTAACTTGTAATATCAACTTCCCTTCTGCTAGTTTTATTTTCCCATGATTTAGAATTTCAAAGAAAATCTGATTTGATAAAAGCAAATCGATTCTTCTAGGTGAATAGAAATTCTCGTCCGATAACTTTATATACTCAGGAATTTTTATCCCACTAATATCTAATTTATTTCTTGGTGTCAAACCCGTAATTTTCGGAACAACAAGAAATTCCATTAATTTCTGAAACTGTCTATTTTTATTTGAAACCACGGCAGACACTGTGTTTTTTATAATTTGCGAAGTCCCGTTAATACCGCAAACAGAAGTATTTACTCGTTCACCTTTAAATCCAAAGCCAAGGTGGCCCCCCACACACGCATCCTTTGTTATCAAGTTACACATACTCCCACAATCAAGAAGCTTTCGGAGGGGAAAGAGTTCCCCGCGGTTGTTTTGACAATAAACTATGGTGGTAGACAACATCCCAGTTGAATGACCCTTCACATGTCCTACCAATTCCTCCCATCGTTTTCAAATGATTCAACATAAGGGATAGCTTGTTTCGGCTTGAAACATTCGCTGTTTACATTTAGTGTTGTGGTGCTTTTTGATTCCAGAGTTGATAAAGTTTCGCTAATTTGACTCCTTTGGCTATCAACCCTTCTCTCAAAATTTCTACACAAAAGTGAATTGTGCCGCTTAGAGCAATTGGGACAACTCCGCGGACTTTTGCATAGAGCTACTCTATGAGAAGAACTAAAACAATTTATACAAAGATTGTTCTTTTTCACCGAATTAAACCTTTCATTAACACTTAAATCATTAAATTTTTTACATCTAAATACTGGGTGAGGCTGTTGTTTACAAATTACACAGTTTACTGGATCCAATTTAGCTAGAAAAGATTTCGTTTTATTACTTCGTTCCGATGGAACAGCTATTGCATTATTTGTTTGGATGTTTTCTAGTATTAAACAGCGTTTTAACAAAAAATCCATAAAATCGTCCCATTTAGGCAGTTTGGTAGTGACTAAGTTGAGCTCATAATTTCTTCCTTGTTTCCTTATCTAAGTTTCTTAAAATTAAATTTATCAATAGTACTTCAAAGAATTCGTTTAGTTCTAATACTACCATTTTTAAACCTCTTAATGTTTTGACAACAATCTATTAAAGTTCTTAAATTTTTAGCTGATTCGTGAGTAAATTTTTCCAATGATAATATTTCACTAAAATGACTATTTATAATCAATTTCTTATTCTCAAACCTCTTTTTCAAACATTCAAATAATGAAGTATATGAATCATCAATTGTAATAACATCCTTAGCTATTCCAGTTACTGTAGATTTTAAGTAATATAATTTTTGAGAATCTGGTTAAACTATTGTTCGAATCAATTAAAGAAATAAATTGTTCTTTAAAATTAAACCAATCATGGTAGGAACCATTAAATCTTGGTAATTGAATATCTGGCAATTTAATATTATTAAAACTATTTCCACAAGATGTAACATCATTATTCTTCAAATCAATTTTTGAAATAATATTTTTAATTCTTACCTGGATATCTTCGCAATCATCTTCCAAATCCAGGATTTCTAATTCAAGTGGTTCCAAGTCACTATCATTTGCCACTACTTCATAATATTCATTCCGAATATCACTTAATTTGATTCTTAGGTTTTTCAAGGTATCCATTTTCGATTCCAACTTTATTTGATCCTTTTCGTCCGGATTGTTAATGAAGTCTTTTATACGTGTCAGTTGAGCTTTTACTGACCCACGTTTGCGGTTCAACACAACTAATATTTCTTTAGACATATTGCTCTATAATTATTCTAAAGATTTTACAAGTACTAATTTTTCTAAGGTTCGACAATTCCACGAGCGGACGAATGTTGCCGATATAATAATAAATGGACTGTAAATTTAACAAAATTTTAATGAGCAAAACGGATCCCAACCATATGGGATCGCTATACTTTTCGAACTGAATATAAAGGTTACATCAGTTGGCTCGGAGCAAAATCTATACGAGGAATTCTCGCCAACTGGCCAACAGAGCCAATAAAAATGATATTTTTACCTAACTTCGATGAGCCTTGAGAAAATTACTAAAATGATCTCTCTCCTTTTTTCTTCTTCTTTCGAATGCATTTAATAAACAGAAATTTAGTAAAAATTTTTCAATATTTTCGAATATTTAAATATATAATATTAGAATCACTATATAAAATCATTAATCGTCGCATCATCTGATATTTCTAAACATTTAAAGTTTGGAGTTGATGGATAAAATTTTAGAAATTTCTTTAAATGTTAAAGTGGATGAATGAGCATATATCTATATAAAGAAATATTTCTTTTACACTTTCATTTTAAGATGTTTTTAAAAACTAAATTTTACAGTCGATATAATTTAAAATTGCTTCATGGAGCTAAAATTGCATTCTACGATCTTTCTAAGTTATATACATTAAAAGTGCACCTAAATAAAAATATACGAAAAGAAATAGTTGAGGTTATATTTTAAATGCTCCCAGTGTATATTCAAGATCTGCAATGGTTAATATTAATCCCAGCGTCGTTGGATAAAAATATTTTAAAAATAAATAAACGCGTATACACGTCTCTTTCTAAATG
>BMAO01025338.1:0-27888 GCA_019973975.1 Trichonephila clavata
AACAACAAAACATGATGAATGAAATTAAAAAGATAAAGCAAGAGTGGGCCATGGACCAAAAAGTCTTGTTAAGGTCCAAACTCAGCGAGATGAATGCGAAATGCGACCTCATTCAAAGGGAAAGAGACATATTTAAAGAGGAAAGAGACATATTGAAAGAGGAAAGAGACTTGTTGAAAGAGGAAAAGGACGTGTTGAAAACAAAAGAAATGAGTTGAACGCTGAAATAATGATATTAAAATTTAAATTGGAAAATACATTAGTTGAAAATAAAATATGGAAAACTGAAAGAGATGAGTGGAAAGCCAAAGAACACGAGTTAAACACAGAAATGAATACATTGAAAAATAAATTGCAAAGTACATTGGTCGTAGATAAAATATTGAAAAGAATGATACAGAGCCAACGAAAGCTCAAAATGATTAACCCATGGCGATGGAAAATAGTACCAAGGTTACCACGACCTGCCAACGTTCTCTCGTAATCATTCTACTTTAGATCATGTTTGGAGAACCCTTGTTCAAAAGGTTTTCCAAACTTATTCAAAAACTTGCCAACGTTTAAAAAAAAAAAAATTTTTATTTTTTTTTAGCTTTCAATATTTTTTGAGAGACGAGTACAAATACTGCACGCGTCTCATCCTACTCAATTGTTCACAATGGATTCTTCTCCAGAGTATGATGATTTGATTGACATGTTCAATTTACCAGCACCTGTTTCACCTTTACCACCCACTCCAGTGGCTTCTCCATCCCATGAGCCATCTCAAGAGGATTATATGATTTATGAATCTTTACCTGAACAGCCTATGGTACCTGAACAGTTCATTGAGTCTCGACAACGAATGGAATTTCAAGAATCCTCTGATTCCGTGGAATCACCTGTTGCACCTGAACCCACTGTTCCTTCACCTGTTGCACCTGAACCAATTGTTTCTTCTCCTATTCGGAAGGTAGCTTCACCTGTGCATAAGATGGATTCACCTGTGCGAAGGATGGATTCACCAAAGCAAAGGTCAAATTCACCTGTAAAAAAGATGGATTCCTCAAAGCGAAAGATGGATTCCCCAAGGCAAAGGTCAAATTCACCAAAGCGATGGGCAGATTCACCTGTGAGAAAGGTAGCTTCCATCATTCAACGAGATTTTCGACGAAACGAGAATGGGCCCCGAGATCCTAGGTTGTATCGCAGACCCGATTTCAGACCACCCTATCGTAGGCCGGATTTTAGACCCAGGCGACCCCCGTATGCCCATCGATTGATTCCCACGTCTCAAGTGTCGGCTCAAGTGTTTTTCCACAGCCAAGGTTTGGCCGTGTTGTGTCTACGAGATGAGGGATTCACGCTCACCAACGGTGTCGTCTCGTATGCCTTGGATCGGCAATGTCCCAACGAACTATTTAAATATTTGCATTACCTCAACGTCGGAACCATTTGTGTGACGGATCATCAATCCAAGCTCAAATTTAAAGAATTTCAAGCGAGTTGGAGCTCAGCCAGTCCGTTCAAAAGGATCCCTGTGATGCTGTTAAATGCCAACGAACGAAACAGGGGGGAATGTCCCTTTTGTAACGAAATACATTGTCATCGTTGGGTAGCCGTGCAAGGCATGTGCGCCATCTTGCATCAACCCATCAATCCCATTTTTCATTCGTGAGCAAGATTGGTGACTGCAAGCTCCGCCCACATCCTGTATGAAACGTATAAAAGGAGAGCTCGTTGGGACGCTTCAAATCAGTCGTCTCTCGACTCGCCAGCAGCATGGACGCAATCGATGCCTTCCCAGAGCACCTATCCACCACCGTGGTGCCAGTGACCTTACCTGAGAAAACCGAGACGTTGGAATATGCAGCTCGACAGGGCCTAGTCAAAGCATTCATCCTGTATCAGGAGATGGCCACGAAACGTGTGTTTGTCATGTTTTGTAACGATAGTTGGCATTGCAGACGATCGTATATGGACAATTTCAAGCGGGCCGTGTTGGCGGCGAGGATCCAAAATCCCTTTGAACCCGATGAGATGACGTGGGATAAGGTGTCGCAAGGCTTAATGAGAAATCCCGATCGACCGCTGAAGAATACGGACAAACGGATGGGATTCATGCACCAAAACATGTTTATCGTAAAAACTGGATTTACCTTTGGATTTCGCACCGTGAAACCGGGAGAGATTCATTTGATCCAAACAACCCATGTGCCCATGCTAATGTACGAACTGCCCTCCTCCAGTTTAAAGCATCAAAGCAAACTCAATCTGTATAGGAGGAGTTTTGAACCATTTGACCAAATGCTCTATCATCGCAAAGTGTTGGAGCCCCATACGGCGTATCCCCTCCCGGCAGGAACTCATTACATTTTACTCACAGTGCAAAAGACCGTATTTGGGGTGGACATTATTCCCGAAACTATTCTTCCTCATCTCGTTCAGAGCGGATTCAACCTGGGCGATTTCCGAAAGGTGAACCGATATGACCAAAAAGCCTACAAACTGCCTCCTCCGACCCCGGCTCATGGTGAGACGAGCAAGCGACCTTTGGAGGAAGAGGTGTATCCTCCCTTCAAGAAACATTTTAGGATTCCAAAAAAATCCCACAAAATACTCGTTACACCGGTCGTGCGACCCCCTGTGATGATTGCCAGACCTGCCTTGGCTGCTGCTCAACCCGTGTCCATTCCACCTCAAAAGATTCGTTTGTCAGATTCACCTGTGTCTCTACCACCTGCGCAGATTCATTTTCCAGATCCACCTGTTGCTCAACCACCTCAGCAGATCCATTTTCCAGATCCACCTGTTGCTCAACCACCTCAGCAGATTCAATTTCCAGATCCACCTGTCCAATTTCTAGAACCACCTCAGCAGATCCAATTTCCAGATCCACCTAATGCTCAACCACCTCAGCAGATTCAGTTTCCAGATCCACCTGTGGAGACTTCGTTTGACCATTTAATGTCAAACGTATTTGGAGACTGCTTGGTGCCTGAACAAGTGATGGAAGCACCCCCAGCCCATGCACAAGAACCCCAGCTGATTCATACGGTGCCTTCCCTCTTTGATCCAAATAATGACATTATATCGTTTTTGGACCATTTTGAAGAGGGGTTGGCCATGGAGCAGCCGGAAGCACCCCTGGATTTGACAATGCCCAGAATGAACCCTATGAAAAGATACACTGTTGGGTTTAAAGTGACAGAACCTCTAAATTTGTGTTGCAAATAAATCTTGGCAGTTGTGTATGTAATATTTGTAAATAATGATTGTTTTGTACATTTTTTTTGTACATAATTTTTTGTAAATAAAAAAAATTGTTTTATGGAAACAAGTCTGATTTTTTTGTCCAAAAAAATACCAACCTTGACACATTACACAAGAGGATGTAAAAAAAATGGTTTCGGTACAAAATTTATTGGACCAGTGTCGTTCTCGCACTACGATTGTTTTTGGAAATCTGGGTCGGTGGCCGGATCGAGTTACATATTTCGAGCAAGACTATCCTTACACCATTATTTTTGAGCCCAATTTTGGTGTGCACGTTCCTCGGTCGTTTGGAAAAACAGTGGTCGTGTTTACGAGTCATTTGGATTTGACGTGGGATCCAGGAGTCGAGTTGAGATTTTTTCAATTGGGTCGTCCCCCGTCTCGCCGAGTTTGGGAGTCGTATCAACCCCACAATAAGGAGGCGTACGTGTTGAATCTCACTTAATGCACGCGTTTGGTGGATGTGTAGTGACATTATTAACGTGGTTGGATGATTGGGAAATGCATCGAGATAAACACCTCCCTTGGCGTCTGCTGATGCCCCAACCTTGGAAACGGGCTTTGGAAAAACACGTGGAGCGCTCGCATCAAAAGGCCTTGGCACATGGAATGCCAGTTGACGTCACGCTCCTCGAGCATATATAACGCCAGCCTCTAGCCAGCAGAATCATTCTCTCTCAGCAACATGTCGAATCAACCCACCTATTTTGCCCATGCCAGCGTGTTGCACCACCTGGGCAAACCAGTGCCCATCGAGCTATCGATTGCCACCATTCCCAGGGATGGCAGTGATCCCGAAGTGCTCTGCATTACGGTGAACCACGAGGACCTGACCTCCACGCCCAAAGACATGCGTTCCAATTCCTGCAAAAACGCCCGTCTTCGTCTGGTGCGCCCGCTGCCCAAGAGTGTGCCGGCGCAATGGTTGCGATATTGCGTGAGGGGCATGTTTGACCAGCTGTCCCAAGGTAGAAAAGGCCTCATCGTAGTCAAAAGCCCAAAGCAGCAAAAAACATTCAAAGAGTTGGGACTCTCCACCATGGCTCTGGAGATGCTGCCCAAATTCAACACCCTTTGTGATGGAACCTTTCCCAACCCCATGCATGATGACCTCCACGAGGAAGGGGACGTGTCTCATTGCACCATGCTGAAATCGTTTCAATTTGCAAAATACCTGCAGCAGTTCAACAAGCTGCAGGCGGAATGGAGCTCCAAAGTTTCAGCTTTGGTAGAGTAAAAAAAAATGCTCATGGGCCCAAAAAAAGGGGGACCGAGTCGACTTTTGTGTCGACTCGGTCCCCCTTTTTTTGGGTTAAGGAAGGTGCCAACGTTGGAGAGCATCTCTTTTAAAAACTTGTACTAAAAAGAGGCCACAAGATTTCTACCAAGGATGAATAGAATCAATCGAAAGGTGCCTGATGGCGAGTGTAGTTTTTGCATGGTCCTGTTGGATAGAATCACCCAATAGATATCTCATGATATGGATAGTGTTTCAATGTTGGATCAGTAATCCAATATATATATATAGATGCCTCATGATATGGATAGTGTTTCAATGTTGGAGAGTATCAGCCAATAGATTGGAGAGTATCAGCCAATAGGAATCGATTCACGTGACTCTAAAGAGTATAAAAGGCGAGACATCAGCAGACAGAGACATTCTCTCTCAGAGTTCTCTCAAAGCAACATGTCTCAACTAGCCTTCTTCGCCCATGCTAATGTATTTCATCGCGGAGGCAAGCCTGTGCCGATCGAATTGTCCATTGCCACGATTCCGGAGGATGGAAAAGACCCCGAAGTAATTTGCATCACGGTGGATCATTCCAACCTAATCACCCCTCGAAAGACTGCCGGGCCAACCGTTTTATTAACGAGCGCCTCTGTCTGAAGAGTCACATCCCTGGATCCGTGCCACTGGAGTACCTGTCCTTTTGCGTCAGGGGCAAATTTTGTCACCTGGCGCAAGGAAATCGAGGCCTCATCGTGGTCAAGGGAACCGACCAGCGTACAATCTTTGAAAAGCTGGGAGTGTTTACCATCAACTTGGAGACTCTGCCAAAGTTCCAGGACTTGAACGATCGTACTCTACCAGATCACCTGCACAATGAGGTGCACGAATATTCTGACATTTCAGAGTGCACCATGGTAAAGTCGTACCGTTTTGCCAGATACCTGCAAAACTTTAACAAGCTGCAGGCCGAATATAACAGACAAATGGCTGATCTGGTAGAGTAAGTGAGAAAAATTGCAATTTGAACTGTAAATATTGAACTGTAAAAATGCCATTCGGCCCAAAAAGAGGGGACCGAGTCGACTCGGTCCCCCTTTTTTTGGGTTAAGGAAGGTGCCAACGTTGGAGGGCTTCTCTTTTAAAACTTGTACTAAAAAGAGGCCACAAGATTTCTACCAAGGATGGATAGAATCAATCGAAAGGTGCCTAATGGCGCGTGTAGTTTTTGCATGGTCCTGTTGGATAGAATCAACCAATAGGTATCTCATGATATAGATAGTGTTTCAATGTTGGATAGAATCAGTCAATAGGTATCTCATAATATGGATAGTGTTTCAATGTTGGATAGAATCAGCCAATAGATATCTCATGATATGGATAGTGTTTCAAAGTTGGATCAGTAATCCAATAGATGCCTCATGATATGGATAGTGTTTCAATGTTGGAGAGTATCAGCCAATAGGAATCGATTCACGTGACCCTAAAGAGTATAAAAGGCGAGACATCAGCAGACAGAGACATTCTCTCTCAGAGTTCTCTCAAAGCAACATGTCTCAACTAGCCTTCTTCGCCCATGCTAATGTATTTCATCATGGAGGCAAGCCTGTACCAATCGAATTGTCCATCGCCACGATTCCGGAGGATGGAAAGGACCCAGAAGTAATTTGTATTACGGTGGATCACTGCAACCTAATTACCACCTCGAAAGACTGTCGGGCCAACCGTTTTATTAACGAGCGCCTCAGTTTGAAGAGCCACATCCCTGGATCTGTGCCACTGGAATACCTGTCCTTTTGCGTCAGGGGTAAATTTTGCCACCTGGCGCAAGGAAATCAGGGACTCATCGTTGTCAAAGGGTCGGACCAGCGTAAAATTTTTGAGCAGCTGGGGCTCTTTACTATAAATTTGGAAACTTTGCCAAAGTTTCAGGACTTGAACGATCGTGCTCTACCAGATCACCTGCACGATGAGGTGCACGAATATTTTGACGTTTCCGAGTGCACTATGGTAAAGTCATACCGCTTTGCCAGATACCTGCAAAACTTTAAAAAGCTGCACGCCGAATGCAACAGACAGATGGCTGATCTGGTAGAGTAAGTGAGAAAAATTGAAATATGGAACTGTAAATATTGAACTGTAAATATTGGACTAAACTGTAAATATTGAACTGTAAAAATGCCCATGGGCCCAGAAAAAGGGGGACCGAGTCGACTCTTGTGTCGACTCGGTCCCCCTTTTTTTGGGTTAAGGAAGGTGCCAACGTTGGAGGGCTTCTCTTTTAAAACTTGTGTTAAAAAGATGCACAAAAATACGTTAAAAGATTAGTTTCAAGGTTGAAAAGCGTCAACCAATAGGAATCGTTTCACGTGACCCCACTAGAATATATAAAAGGCGAGCAACTAGCAGCCAGAAATCAGAGTGCTTCTGAATGCAGTCAAGAGTTTAGAAATTTTGTTTTTGGTTAAAACTGTCAGGTTTGGGTTGGTATTGAATATTTCAAATCTGGCAGTTTTGACGCAAAAAGAATTTTTATGGCAACAGGTAAATGCTAAATGTTTTTCGTTAAGACTGTCACGATTTGGCGTCATGTTGAAAATTCCCAGATTCTGGCAGTCTTATCGGTAAATGTTTTTAGCCAAAATCTTCAAAAATCCGAAAATTGGGGGACCGAGTCGCATGTCGACTGGGTCCCCTTTTTTTCGGGCCACATTATCCACCAAGATTGGAATGCGCCTTTTTAAAAACTTGACACAAAAAAATTGGACTCGCCTGCTGGCTGCCAGTTGAGACCTCCGTGTTTCCTAGACACGCCAAGATTATAAAGTCGTGAGATGGGTCGTCCCCAATTTTCTAACAAGATACACACCCATATTGGAATGATTCTGTCTTTTCTCGACATACCAACGTTGCATTGTCTACATTTCATGGGTCGCTGCTTTGACCAAGCTTGACATGTCTCCATTTCATTTGTGTATCGCCGCTGACATGTCTCCATTTCATTTGTGGATTACCCCCCGTTTTAAAGCATTCGTCTGGGATGGGCTGAAAAATTTTCTCGCCTCCATCAAAAATATTTTTCGGAGGAATTTGAAAAAAGTTTCGATATGGATATTGAAGAGAAGTTCAAGACGCTTTGAGGGGATACTCAAAAAGGGTCGTTTTCCATTTTCAATCATTTTCTGAAAGGGTCACGGTGCTCAACTATTTATTCGACCGACTGTAGTCGGTATGAGAGCGCACGCGCTCTTTGGAGAACCAGATCGATGAGAGGAAAAACGTGTCAGCAAAGGGGGGGGGGTGAGGAAAGAATGTTAAAGAGTTTTCTACAAATAGTTTCAAAGTTTGAATAAGGTTCTATCACTGTCGCACAAAATCGGGCACGGAGATATTTTTTTTTTTTTTTTTTTTAAAGCCGTGCTAGTGGATCGGTATCAAAATGTGCATTGCACTTCTAACTATATATAGTTCTGAAATCTACTCAAAAATACATTTTTCTGCAGAAATGATGAGGCTAATCGGTCTAGATTTGTCAAAAAAAATAGGATATATTTGCTTAATTTGGGTATAATTATTATGTGAGTTTTTCCCATTCATATGGAAAATAATTGAGTGCAATGCATTTGATATTTTGTCACATGAATTATTGTATTTCAGGGTAGGCCTTTGAGTATAACATTTTTGAGGGAATTCTATTGTAGAATTTTACTGTTTCCTAGTTTCGGATGACATTTATCCCTTTTTGTGGAAATTGGTATTGTAGTTTAGAAATCATGTAATTCATTTCAACTTTTCTATAAAATCATCGTTATAAGGCTCCGGATTTTTAGGAAGAAAACGTTCAAATTATCTCTTGACAAATACGTCTACATTGTCTTAGGTATCATAAAGAGTGCCCATAAGATTAAGAAGGGAAACGAAATATGGGTGGGGGTTTTAATTTTTCGACGAAGAATTTGGTAGATCTTTATTTGAAATTTAGAAAAAGTATTTTTTTTTCTTCGAGTTTTAGGGGATATTTGTTTTGTTTATCTTTGTTATCTTTATTTATTTATCGATCTAATTCTCTTTGTTTGATAGAAATATGCGAAATTTTAATAAGTTTCTTTCTGCTCATATATCTTAGATACAAATTGTATTTGAAACTGTCATAGAAGGATGCTTATAATGGAAATAAAGTTCCGATTTGAATCTTTGAAAAAAAAATGTCATTTTTCTTAGAAAATATTAACTAGAGCACTTTTTTGTCAGTCCTTTTTTAACAGCATTCCATTTCTTGTTTTACAAATTAATGCTATTTCCAATCAGGGGCATAGTTACCGCGTATCAGTGATACGGTGTTCCAAGCTTTGAGGGCGGGCACCCAAATGTGTAAGCAAAAAATCGCAGGGGTGGCCTTTAGAGAGTGCCCTCAAGGATGATACAGGGTCCACTCAGGACCAGCTCCGCCAGTGTTTTCAATACTCATGAAAATGTGACACAAATTTCACACCCTTCAATTAAATTATTATATTCATTGAATTAATTTCCAATCTAAGCTTCCTTTTTTTATTTCCTATGTGCAACGTTTTCAGAATATTTATTGTGTATAGTCTGCGTTTGTACTCTCATAATGTTATTTTTAGTGTCGCCGATTATAAGCGGAGATAAAATCGGTGCATTTTTGTGATCGGCTCTTTTCTTTTGAATTTTTACTGCTTTGATCTCGTTTTCTAGTGACACAATTGTGATGCTTAAATTCCCCAGAGAAGTGGTGTGGAGAACAGTAGTGCGCTTTTGAAATCTGATGTTCCTATCAATTTTTTCATGAAATTATCTTCATAAGACGCATGATTTACAGAGGAAGTTCAGTGAATTCACAAGCATGTTTATGATTGTTGTCTTGGATATCAAAAATAAGGTCCATCTGGCTAAGAAGAGGGAAGGGATTTTAAATTTTTTGAAGAGAAATTTAGTATATCTTCAGTTGAGACTTGAGGAAAAAAATAATTTCCGAAGTTTTATTTTTGTAGAGAGAAGTGGTGGAGGGAGACTATATATATATATATATATAGTGTAATAAAAATGGAAGCACCAAAAAAGTCAATGGACTAAAAAGGAGACCTATTATGATTTCTACAGCTGTTATTGAATTAAGACCAGCAAATTTGGGTTCTATCTATCTATCTATATATTATAAAGGAGAAAAGCGACTCACCCACTCACTAACTGACTGACTATTTACGATATCTCCGGAACTATTCAACCTACAGATATGAAAATTGGTAGGCATGTTCTTTTCATGGAGTAGAGATCCGCTAAGAACGGACTTTGCGAAATTCGAACAGCAAGGGGCGTTACGGGGGTTAAGGATCGTTATAAATAATTGTTTTCATTTTTAAACTACTGGAAGTACATTATTGAAATATTATAAGCAGAATCCTTTCATGGAATAAAGATCCGCTATATAATGCGTTTTCTGAAAATTGACCCCAGGTGGTGTTGATGGGGCTCAAGGGGCGTTCTAGATAATTGTTTTTCATTTTAATTTATTAGACTCACAGTCTTCAAATTTGGTAAGCAGATTTCCTTTCATACAGTACATTTCCTAAAATGGGTTTTGTGAAAACAGTCCCCCCAAGTTGCGGTTTCCGGGTTCTCAAGCGGCTCTATAGATAATTATTCCCATTTTTAAACTATTAGACGTACAGTCTTGAAATTTGGTAAAAGATTCCTTTCGCAGAGTAGAGAACCGCTACAAAATGGGTTTCGCGAAAATTAAACCACAAGTTTCATTTCGGGGGATTAAGGGGCGTAATGGATATAAATATTTCCGTTTTTTAAACTACTATACCTACCTGCTTGAAAATTGGTGGGCATGTTCCTTTCATGGAACAGAGTTCCATTAAAACGAAACATTAAAATGAAAATAAACCCCCAAGGAGGGTTGCGAGATGTCATGGGGAAATTATGTAAAAAAAATCCCGTTTTTGAATTTTTCGACCCACTGTAACGTCGTGGCACAAAGTTGAAAATGTACGCTAAGCTAATTATTAAAAAATGCCTAGTTCGAGTCTGTCCGGGGTCTCTTCCTCCGTCCGCAGGGTTCAGTTACGGGAATCTCTCGTCGTAGTCTATCAGGAGTCTCTCGGAGTCTGTCCGGAGTCTCTTCCTTCGTCAGCAGGCTTCTCTCTTAGGTATCTCTCGTTTGAGTCTATCAAGAGTCTATCAGGAGTCTCCCTTCGTCCGCAGGGTTAAATTCCGGGAATCTCTCGTGGGAGTCTATCACGAGTCTCTCAGGAGTCTTCTTTCTCCGTCAGCAGGCTTCTCTCTTGGGTATCTCTCGTAGGAGTCTTCGAGGAGTCTCTTTGCTCCTTCCTTCGTCAGTAGGCTTCTCTCTCGGAATCTATCGTCGAAGTCTGTCAGAAGTTTATCAGGAGTCTCCCTTCGTCCGCAGGGTTCAATTCCGGGAATCTCTCGTGGGAGTCTATCACGAGTCTCTCAGGAGTCTATCAGGAGTCTTCCTTCTCTTGACTTGACGCTGATCATCATTGGGAAACTGGAACGCGGAGCGTTCCTCCGTCCCATACTGGTTGTATTGTGCTCTTATAGTTGTTAGGCCTTAATGGAATTTGAGTCCTGGAAAATTGTGATAGATGTAGAAGGTAGTTGTGGTTAAGCTGGGTGATAGATGGAACTAGGTAAGATTAATTGGTTCTTGCTAACGGACGAGGAGCTCGTCTGTTATTGCTGAAAGGGGATTAGTGAGATAGCACTCTATACGCTGTCCTGGCGTCGGAGAGATAATTAAAAAATTAAAAATAAGCATGAAAAGAAGTTGGTTGTCTGTGTGGCTCATTAAGAAATTAAAGTAAATGAGCAGGGAGATACGTGTGATAATGCGAAAAATTTTGATAGGAGGGGATCATTCGCCAAAAAGGAATGATCCTCTAAACTAATTTAAGGGGGATTGTAGGAGTCCAGTAAAATTCTTCTGGGTCTCTTACTATTGATATTAGGATTGTAGTTTTCTAGGTTTAAGATATTAGTATTATTGATGTTAGGTAAATTGTCGAAAAACTTTATGGCTAGATTTTGTATGTGAACTTTAAATATAGGAATTTTGAGAACTTTATAAATTTCTTTATTTTTGGTGTATCTACAAATTTTGGTAATGGTTCTAATGAGGGAGTTTTGGGCTGAATTTAAAAGGTTGATGTTAGAATCTGCTGCGTATCCCCACACAGGACAACCATAAGTTAAAATGGGCCGCAAAACGGCAGTGTAGAGAAGTACTTTGTTCCTTAGGTTCAAATGAGAATTCCGGCAAATTAAGGGGTAAATTGAGCGTACTGCGTTCCGGAATTTATCACGCGCATGTGTGATGTGTTGTTTCCATGTCAGATTTTTCTCTAGGATTAGTCCTAGGTATTTCGTACTCTGAGACCAGTGTAGTGGTGTGGTATACAGGGTAGGAGGTGTGCAAGGCTTCCTCCTCCTAGTGAAGAGTACTGCTATTGTTTTGTCTATGTTAATTTTAATTTTCCAGGTGTTAAAGTAGTTCTCGAGTAGGTGTAGATGTGCGTTAAGAGCTTTTGTAATAGTGTCATGATTTTTAAAGGTAGCAGATATGGCAGTGTCATCCGCATAAATATTAGTGATGGTTAGTTTGTGAGTAGGGATGTCGTTTATATATATATTGAATAATAATGGGCCAAGTAGGCTTCCTTGTGGAACACCGTACTTGATAAAAATAGTAGAGGAAAGAGTATTATTGACTTTAACATTAAAGGATCTATTTACAAGGTACGAATTAATTAGATGTATTAAAGCAGGTGGGAAATTGTTAGTTATAAGTTTATAAATGAGACCGCTGACCCAGACCCTGTCAAAGGCCTTCTGAATATCCAGAAAGACAGCCCCAGTGGACCTGCCTCTCTGAAATCCAGAAGAGATCTTTTCAGTCAATCTGAGCAGTGGGTGATAAGTGGAGAGATGCCTGGTGAAACCATATTGATTTGGATTAATAAAATTGTTATTGTTAGTGAATGTATTTAATCTATTGAGAATTATATGCTCGGTAATTTTACTTAAGATACTTAATAGGGAGATGGGACGATAACTTTCTGGGGAGTGACTTTTTTTATTTGGTTTTAAGATTGGAAATACTATTGCACTTTTCCAGTTGTTAGGAAAGTGTCTAAGAAAAAGAATCTTGTTAATTAAAAAGGTAAATAATAGAATAATTTTGAGAGGGAAGTTCTTAACCATTTTGTTAGAAATATTGTCTTTTCCTGGGGCTTTGTTATTAGAAAGATTTTTAATGTATTTAATAATTTCATCTGGGTTAGTTGGGGTGATGGGGAGAGGCGGGGGTGAGAGAAGAAATTTTCTAGCGTATTAGTGATCTTATTATCGATAGGGTATTCACCATCAGGCCTAATATTTTCCGAGAAGTTATTTTTAAGAGTAGCAGCAAGTATATTCGCCTTCTGTTCATCGCTGTTGGCAATGCCAAAGGAGCTTGTGAGGTTAGGAATGTTAGTGCGCTTTTTACGGAAGAATTTCTGACTCTGCCATAGGCTATTGTCGGTTGTATTGAGTGCTTCAAGTTTATTGTTCCAGGTTTGCTGAGAGTGTTTTTTGAGTGCTTTTTTGAGTTGTGCTTGTAATCTGTAGTAATTAGTTCTGTGTGTAGGATTTAAGGTTTTATTGTAAGCTCTTTTAGCTTTATTTTTAGAGTAAATTAATTCTTGGATGTGATTAGGAGTGAAAGTGTGTTTCTTGTTTTCTATTGGTTTAGAGGCTTGCTGGTGGGCGGAGCTCACGGTAGCGGAGAGAAGAGAGATTTTGGATTCGAGCACATCGGGATTACGAATGTTTTTAAAATCAGACAGGTGAATAGAATTAATTAAATTTTTACGGAATTTTGTCCAACAGGTGGTAACTGCTCTAGAATTGTCATTGTGAAATGGTGAGGAAAGAGTGAAATTTAAAAATACAGGGTTGTGAGCCGAGGAAAGTTCAGGGATGGAATCTATTGTGAATGGGTAGTCAAAGTTATTAATTAATGGCTATGTCTAAGGTATTTGCAGTCCCGTAGCCGTACCGGGTAGGGGTGTCGGGGTATGCGATTGTAAGATTAAGAAGGTCCGTGAAAGTTTTTAATTGCTTTCCTCGGATGGAGTTGATTGAGCAGTTCCACTCATTGTGTGTGGCGTTCAGATCACCAAAGATCACACAATTACTATTGGTCTGAAGTAATTGTTCGAAGTCTAATGTGAACATTCTATCGTCCGCGCGGTGCGGGACGTAGACAGAAATAATTGATATTGGGTTGAGATTAGGAGGAGTGAGAACAACAATTGGTGGCCTCGATGTGCTGGAGTGTAGGATTGGGTAAGTTATAGTGTGGGATATTTCGTTTAATAAGAATTAAAGTACCACCGTGAGCGTGTCCGTCCGTGATGAGGTCGTTGCGGTAGCAAATGTAATTTGGAATGTTGATGTTGTGTTTAGGTCTCAGATGTGTTTCTTGCATAAGAATAAGATCGGGAGAGTACTTCTCTACGAAAATTTTAAATTCCATAATTTTATTAAGTATGCCGTTTGCATTCCATGAGCAAAGTTTAAGACCAATCAAGTTGTATTTATTCATCGTCACTATTAAGATAAGCCTCTAATAGGGCGTGTAATTCTTGTTTAGTTAATTTATTTTTGTTTGTTTTTTTTTGGGTTGAGGAGTTGGATTATTAAAAGAAATAGTTGCGATTTGCTGCGTAAGAGTAGTAAGAGCTTGGATTGTTTGTTGTAGTGTTTTTAGAATAATTGCTTGAGGGGTATTTTCATCTTCGCTAATATTATTGATTGATTGTTGTCTAACAACTTGATTGGCCTGATTTTGAGAGGATGTAGCAGGAATTCTTCTTAAGTGTGTCGCCATCTGGTGTGGGTTTTTAGAGTTAGAGGTTTTGGTGTTAATTGAAGCTTGAGCATATGTAGTGTTGGGTCTTATTAGGCTATCAACCGCAGAGGAGTAATTGTTAGGTGTGATGTTGGAACCTTTGCGAGGTTTAGGGTAGAGAGGGCATTTAGTATAATTTGCCATGTGTCCGTACACATGACAGTTAATGCAGTAGGTTTTCTCTACTCTTTTGATTGCACATTCGCGAGTTTGATGTACTTCGCCGCATTTCAGGCATCGTGGGATAAAGTGGCAGTTTTCGGCCGTATGATGGAAGGTGTTACATGAATAGCATTGGGTAACCCCTTTGCCATTGTACCCTTCAGCTCTTATCATTAGGTAGCAAAGATGGGTTAGGTGAAAGATTTTTAAATTTTGTAGATTTCGGGGGAGAGTTATTAGCAAGTTCCTGTTTTGTGATTCGTCCAATTAGTTGAGTGACCTTTTCTATTGTGTAGCCGAGTTCGGTAAGGTTTTCATGTATGTCATCGGTTTTAGTATCCTTGGGGAGTCCTTTTAAGACGACCTTAATTGGCCTTTCATGTTGGGGTTTAATTACAAAAAATTCATACTTTAGTTTTTCGACTGCATCATTTAGGGTGTGGTAGTCGTCGTAATTATTAGTGTAGAGCCTTATGAGTTCACCTGATTTTCTGCTGCGGAGGGTTGGGATTATTTCCGTGAGTGCTTTGAGTCGTTTCATGTATTGAGTGTCAATTTTTAGGAAAACCGGGGGTGGGAGAGAGTTATTTGTATTTGAGTTCGGTTTGCTGGTGTTTTTATTAGGGCTAGATGCGGGTGTTTTTAAATTAGTTGTGTGTTGAGAAGTTCCTGCTATATCCGTTTCGTTGACATTAAGTCCATTAAATTTATTATTAGTATTAACATTAAAGTTTGAGAGATCTAGGAGTTGTCTTTTAAATGTTTGTCTAGGAGTAGGCGAGATGAATCCATCTTCACTTTCCTTCCTTTTATTACTGTTAATTTTAGGTAGTTCAGGGAAATCAATGTTTTCAGATTTTGTAGGTGAGTTTACAGGGGTGTGGTGAATTTGACAGCCAGGGGTAGTACAGCGAGGAAGAGAGCTAAACTCACTTACCGCTTGTTCTTGTCTGGAGTAGAGGTAGGGTTGTCTCGTGTAGAGGTCAGCAAGTTCCGGGTCTTCTTCTGAGGCATAAGGAGTCGATCGTATGAGACACGTTGCTGTATAAAATTGAGAATTTTCTCAATTCAGAGTGAGCATATTGGAGCCGTTCGCAGTTGCTGGTGGTAGGAGTAGAGGATC
The DNA here is from genome assembly GCA_019973975.1 of Trichonephila clavata. Classification (NCBI taxonomy): domain Eukaryota; kingdom Metazoa; phylum Arthropoda; class Arachnida; order Araneae; family Nephilidae; genus Trichonephila; species Trichonephila clavata. The sequence goes on from BMAO01025338.1 coordinate 15,712, forward strand.
TGGAGGATGGGAGAGAGGCATTGTGGGCAAATTCCATTTCCGAGAGGTGGTCAAGGTACTTCTCTTTCTGAAGTCCACTCTTTTAAACTCTAGGGGCGGGTTCACTCCACGCCCCTCATCAATCCCCATTGGCCGACCTCAGGGTTTTGCACCCGGCACCAACGGTCTTGCACGTCATCCATTCGTGCAGAGATGACAAAAGTCCGGTCCCTCTCAAAGGTTCTCGGTGACAAGGGCCCGGCTGACATCTGGCACTTCAAACACCTCGCCTGCAGAGGCGCCAGCATTCAAGACGTACAATCACTGCCCATGAATAGAAAATAATGCAGCGATGCCTGGCCCATTGTGTCCGCCAGACACACCGTCGCCGACGGTCCAGCTGTCTGATACAACACAATACCACCAAAGACACGTGATCGCCGGCTGTGGATACGTTTATGAATAGAGGCGCTTTCACCATTGTGACGACGTCACACCACATACTTGAAATTGATTAAGCATGTTTCTTTTGTTGAATAGGGATCTACTAAGAATGTATTTTAGGGAATCAACTCCTGGGGGAGCATGGGGTTACTTGGGCGTATTGACACAAAAAAAATTCCTTTTTTCGAAATACAAGGACTATAATAGTGGAATTTGGTTTGCATTTTCCATTTGTTAAATTGAAATCCGCTAAGAACAGTTATATTGGAGAACGTTTCTCAACGGAATTACGGAGGGAATTAATAGTAAAAACTTCGTTTTTACTCTATTAGACTTAGAATTAAAATTTGTCTTGCATGCTTACTTTATCGAGTAGAGTTCCACCAAAAATTGGTTACGCGGAAATCCACTTGGTTATAGGGTTACGAAAGTACAAACATCCTTCTATACTTCAATTTTTAAAATTTTTAGAAAATACATTCCTTTTTTTATATCAAGAGCCGAGAGTTACAGGTATACTTATATTTTTCAATATAATCGAATTCTTAATGCTAGGGCTTAGATATCAATAATTTATATATATATACTAGCTGTTACCCGCGACTTCGTTCACGTAGAAATTTACAAAAAAGTGTTTTGTTCAATTCACAGATCTTACGAAAGCTTAATAATTCTATATTCCACGTTAAGAAATACATACACGCTATATATATATAGAGAGAGAGAGAGAGTTTAATGTCATTTTTTTACTTTGTGAATCAATGTTTTGTTTTTATATTTTTGTGTTCTTTCTGCTTTTTGGTGTTTATTGTTTTATTTTTTTTATTTTCTTTGTTTTTTGTTAATTTTTGTGTGGTTTTTTTCGTATAAATTTATTGAACATCCTCTCTATATACAGTATTAAATTTATTGAAAAATCTCTTTATATACAATATTTGGTGTACGATTTTCTTGAGCTAAAACAAAAACGCCAGTGGCATTCCTCGCACGTGAACATGCCACGTATAGTTGGCCATGTGAGAAGCAACTCTTAGTTAAATCTATGCCAACTTTGCTTAACGTTTGCCCTTGTGACTTGTTAATTGTCATAGCAAAGCTGACATTTACAGGGAATTGTAGTCTTTTGAATTCAAACGGGAAATTCGATGGTATTATGGGAATTCGTGGTATAAGTACTATGTTACCTTTTCCGCATCCAGATATTATGCGACCTTCTATAACGTTTCTTTGCAATGACACTACTCGCAACCTAGTACCATTGCAAAGTTTTGGTGCGTTTAAATTACGGAGTAGTATGATGGGAACGCCAATCTTAAGTTCTAGCTTGTGAGGAGGTAGACCAGGCACAATTATACTGTTTAAAAATTCTGTTGGATAACTAACCGCTTCATCCGGATTGCAAACTGTATTGATGGATAAGTATGTTTGTGATTCACCAGGAAGCTTACTTAACATGCACTGATTAAGCGCAGTAACCTGGTCGTTTATAGGTGCTAAAATGGATCTTTCACACAACCATGAATCTTCTTTTATAATGAGATTGTGAACATCATCATAAATGCTGTGTATTAAAGTTTCAGTGTCTGCCACAACCTGACAAAGACCGGTAGGTAGTTCTATATCTTGCGTACAACTAACTTCTCGACACTTTCCTTCTCCAATATCAAGAAGAATTTTGCTAAAGTCTGAATCGGCTGAATGTGCTCTCATGTTTTCTTTTAAATGAAGTTTTATACAATGTCTCCAAAGTACTGAACGTTTTAAAGAAGCGTTGATTTCATCCACTCGTGTACCTTTAGTTACAACTGGCAATATTTGTCTAAAATCTCCAGCGAATAAAAATGTTACTCCACCAAATAATAGAGTATTACCTCTTAGGTCTTGCATTGTTCTGTTCACGGCTTCTATTGAAACTTTGTTTGCCATAGTGCATTCATCCCACACTACAAAGACACAATCTTGTAATACTTTGGCCTTAGGACTATTTTTTGATATGCTGCAGACTGGATTTTCCATACGCTCCAATTCTAGTGGAATTTTAAACATGGAATGAGCTGTTTTCCCTCCCGGAAGTAAAGTTGCAGCTATTCCCGAAGATGCGACTGCTATTGCAATTTTTTTTTCTGAACGTATTTTGGCCAATAAAAGATTTATCAAAAATGTCTTACCAGTACCACCTGGAGCGTCTAAAAAATACACACCACCAGCTTTAGTATTCACACTGTCAGTGAGGAGTCGGTAAATTTGATTTTGTTCACTGTTTAATCTTGGTTCATTCTGATTTATCCAATGTTGAAGTTCAACTGGGTCAAAATTTGTGTGTTCAATATATTCTCTGTTCAAATTTTCAACAATTCCATCGATCGCTTGTGGAGATGGTAAGCCATAATGAGGGAGAGTATTACCGCCTATGGAAAGAAGAACGTCTTGTAACGCAAGCAAAGCACGATTACTAAAGTTTTCTAAATGAGCATTTATGTCTGCATCTGGGTAATGCCGTTGAAAGTCTCTTACATAATCTTCCATCAAATGATCCTGGAACTTGTTCCATAACTCTGAGGGATTAGAGACATTGCAGAAAACCAATATAATGGCGAATAGCTCTCGTAACTTAGATGCGCTGCTACTTATTCTGGCATCTGTTAATGTGTCGCTCCAGTGATTATCGCCCTCCAGTAAACCAAGAGCAAGGCATGCTGCTTGATATGTAGGATATAAAATACCATTCACGCTTTTGAGAGTTTTGAAAGAAGTTGGTCCCTTGACAACATTTAATAACATCCTTAGATGATAACATTCCCGATTATTAGGATGAATTGTATAAATTCTGCCAAGAGTATGCTCGTGAAATATGCCGGGATGACCTTCCACAGGAGTACCTCGGCGTCGCCGTTGGAATGATCCATTTTGTTTGTTAAATGTGTAATATCCTGGTATTTCTTCATACAATAAAGAGGCTGCGAATTCATCATTCTGGCACAGATCAAAAAACGCCATCAATGTCGTATTTCTTGGATTTTCTACCACTCCACGGACATTGCTTGGATCAAAATATATTCTCTGACCATTTTCTAAATGGATATCGAGATGTGTTACTGGGGGGAAACGTTCGTGAATCGAAAATGATAATATGCGCCAGATTGCTTCGGAAGTACTAATATATCTTCCATTTTGATATGATGTAACTTCATCATTAGCATTTTGTACACCAAATACCGCCAAGTCTGAACCTTTATTGACATACTTGCAAATATATTTTATTGATTTAACACTACTACAAAGCTCAACGTTGATATGTGCTCTAAAAGTGCGCGACAGTACTGGTGAAAATGGAACAATCCATCGATTGTTGATATCAATACAGTTTGCTCGTGATCGGATTGTCGTTCGTATACCACCGTTTTCAGGCGAACGACGTCTGTAAAATGGATAACCATCCTCACCTGTAACAGTTTCTGCACTGAAAGGTTTAGGAAATCTTTTACTACAGATACCGTTCTTCATACACGGAGATCGAGGATTGTAAGAGCCACATGGACCGTGTACCATGTGGGTTTTCACAACATCAAATAGCTCTGGATCCACTTTTTGATCTGGCAATTCTGCTCGAATAACATCATCAATTTGCTTAGCTCTTATTTTCGTTTCTAACCATATCAAAATGTGGGCATGGGGCAAACCACGCTTCTGCCATTCTACACTATACATAAAACAGCGAACGCAACCAAAAATTTTCCCTTTCACCAGGAGATCTATCATTTTCTTTAATTTTTGCTTAAAAACTCTTGCTACAACATCATGCCGATCAGAAGCAGACTGCCCTTTAAAAAGTTCGGTTGTAATTTCATCCCATTTAGGGTTGGTCGTGAATGTTATAAAAAGATCGGGACATCCATATTTCCTAACATAACAAAACGCATCTTGTGTGCGTTGGTGCATATATCTAGGTCCTCCCGTAAACGATGAAGGTAGAATAACTAACTGGCCCAAGTCCTCTACATTCTCATTCTGATTGATTGCGTCTTGGAGGTGAATATAATTTTCAACTCGAAGCTTTTTTTGATTAGTTCGTATAAAAATGAGTCTCTCTGTTTCAATTTTAGCGTATACGTCAACTAAGTATTGATTGAATAATTGTTTGTAATTATGCAAATGATTGTACTCATTCTCTCTCTAAGCATTAACCGGTAACAATAGTATTGAAGTGCGGAAACTTTTTTTTGGAAATTTGGTTGGCCTGTGTTGGGTTCCACTTGATAGACTCCAAAGTTATATCCGTCTTCCCCATAAACAAACATTAGAGGATACTGTAGAGAATCATATGATCTATGAGTTTCGGAGATTCTCTGCAATCTATTATCATGTCTGTGAAGTACTATGTCTCGTTTATCACAATCTTGATTTACCAGTAGCACAGATACTTCGTTTGTTGTCGGTTCATTATGGCGACCTCTATGCTCTGCTGAAGGTCGTCGATCAGCATTTATAACTATTTTATAGTCATTTTCGTTTGAATTTGGTGGGAAATACTGAAGAGCAGTTTTGAAATCACGAATGTAACTGTTTATTTCAATAAGCATACTTTGTAAGCTTTCTACTAACATAGGGTTTAGATTTGTGGAAAACATTGTAATCTTGCGTCCCTTTGTAGTACATAATCGCTAATGAAATATATTTGTAAAAATGATTCTCTTGCATTATCTACTGGCAGAAGGGAACCAATTAAATGATACAACTGCCCCTGTATTTTAAATGTGGGCATATAATTCCCTTCGTGAACTTCTTTTGCCCCAAAAGAAGTCATTTGAAAAGCGGAATTATAACGTCTAATATTATTTAGGAAATGTTGAGATTGATCATGTTCGCCACATAATAAAGACTTAAGTGGCTCAGGTGGCTGCTGAATGGAGTCCAAACGTACTTTTCCAGAAGAACAACAAATTCCTTTTGACTCATCTTTCCACCTTAAGGCTTTACAGTAGTTGCAACATACATTCATCGGCCCTATCTCAGATGCAGCAGAATAATTTATTTGGGTATCATAATTGAACCCACTGTTAAATTTTTCTCGCCATGCAATATTACGTCTATTAGTTCTTCTTACGTGGTCATTATTAAGTCGTTGTCGCCGGTTTTCTTCACTTTCAATATCCCGCAGAGCACTTGTGGTTTGTCTGGCAGTAATCAAACGTCTTTTTCGATCAAAATTCGTTTCTGACTGACGAATGGCACTCACACTTTCACGGAGGTGTGCTAAGCGCTCGATTCTTTGTCCTTGTGACTCATGATATCGATCACATTGTTCTGTAACACGGATGTCATGTTGTTCTTGAGTTTCAAATTCACGTTGTTTTTGGTGATAATGACGATCACTTTCCAGTCGCTGCTCTCTAGAATCGTCTGGTTCTTGGCTTCGCGAGACAGCGTGTCGAATACGATCATCTTTTAATCGCTGCTCTTTAAACTCGACTGATTCTAGGATTCGAGAGAAAGCGTGTCGAATACGATCATCTTCTAATCGCTGCTCTCTAGAATCGTCTGATTCTAGGATTCGAGAGAAAGCGTGTCGAATACGATCATCTTCTAATCGCTGCTCCCTAGAACCTTCTGATTCTATGGTTCGAGAGAAAGCGTGTCGAATACGATCATCTTCTAATCGCTGCTCTCTAGAATCGTCTGATTCTAGGATTCGAGAGAAAGCGTGTCGAATACGATCATCTTCTAATCGCTGCTCTCTAGAACCTTCTGATTCTATGGTTCGAGAGAAAGCGTGTCGAATACGATCATCTTCTAATCGCTGCTCTCTAGAACCTTCTGATTCTATGGTTCGAGAGAAAGCGTGTCGAATACGATCATCTTCTAATCGCTGCTCTCTAGAATCGTCTGATTCTAGGATTCGAGAGAAAGCGTGTCGAATACGATCATCTTCTAATCGCTGCTCTCTAGAACCTTCTGATTCTATGGTTCGAGAGAAAGCGTGTCGAACACGATCATCTTCTAATCGCTGCTCTCTAGAACCTTCTGATTCTATGGTTCGAGAGAAAGCGTGTCGAATACGATCATCTTCTAATCGCTGCTTTCTAGAATCACGTGATTGTAGGCTTCGCGAGACCGTGTGTTGTATACGATCGATTTGTAGACGCTTTTCTCTAGATTCCAGACTCCTTAACGATGAATGACGGGTTCTATCTAATTGTAATCGTTCGTTCCTCTCAGAACTACTTTCATTCGACCGAGACATTGATATCCCTAACCTACAGTTTGTATGACGACTTTCTCTATCTTTTTGCGATTCATTTTTACGTTGAAATCTTTGAGTTTTGGCCTTTCTCGTGTTTTTAGAGAGATTTGATTTTCTTTTAGGCATAACTAAAGAGTGTAAGTGCACTTTTTTCCACCTAAAACGTAATTAAAAATATTTATTTTAGAAACAACTACCTACGCAGTTAACTAAATAAAATAACCTAAGAGTAATTTATCAAAATCTGAAATATTTTCATGAATAAAAACCTAACAATGTTTAACATTGATTTCTAATTATTGGTGAAAGAATTTTTAAAATCGCACCAGCCGTTTCCGAGATTATCCGGAACAAACAGACAGACAAAAATTTTAAAAATTGGTTTTTTGTTATGAGTACCGTATATACTTTTAGTGCATTAAGTAAAAAGCTGCTAATTTGAAATTACAAAGAGACACCTCAATTTTATTGCAATCTTTGAGTTTTGGCCTTTCTCGTGTTTTTAGAGAGATTTGATTTTCTTTTAGGCATAACTAAAGAGTGTAAGTGCACTTTTTTCACCTAAAACGTAATTAAAAATATTTATTTTAGAAACAACTACCTACGCAGTTAAGTAAATAAAATAACCTAAGAGTAATTTATCAAAATCTGAAATATTTTCATCATGAATAAAAACCTAACAATGTTTAACATTGATTTCTAATTATTATACTTAAAGTTCGGCTGTCAAAGTTTAAAACAGCTTAAATATAACGAATTAAAAAAACTCACAATTAAGAAATTAAGAACAATTTGAATTATTTTAGAAACAACTACCTACGCACAACTCACAATTAAGAAATTAAGAACAATTTGAATTAAGAAAAACAAAGAGGTAGAAAAATGAAAGATACCTTGAAAATTATTATTCTTCGATTACAATATAAATATTAAGCAATATACATATTATTACATTATATATATTACGCAGAATAAACTCATATATTTACAGTTTTGTATAAAATCTGTTCTGAATAAATTCTGTTGCCAAATTCAAAGTGAAAAAACAAACATAAGGCAAATATTAAATAATATCAAACGGAAATGTCGAACTAATTAGGAGTGGCAGCAATCTAAAGTACAGTAAGTAAACTGTGCTAGAAAATTTTTTTTTAAAGAAATTATCAATTTTTTGTTTCTTGCATTGCTTTTTGCTGATGAACATGAATAAAAACCTAACAATGTTTAACATTGATTTCTAATTATTATACTTAAAGTTCGGCTGTCAAAGTTTAAAACAGCTTAAATATAACGAATTAAAAAACTCACAATTAAGAAATTAAGAACAATTTGAATTATTTTAGAAACAACTACCTACGCAACTCACAATTAAGAAATTAAGAACAATTTGAATTAAGAAAAACAAAGAGGTAGGAAAATGAAAGATACCTTGAAAATTATTATTCTTCGATTACAATATAAATATTAAGCAATATACATATTATTACATTATATATATTACGCAGAATAAACTCATATATTAACAGTTTTGTATAAAATCTGTTCTGAATAAATTCTGTTGCCAAATTCAAAGTGAATAAACAAACATAAGGCAAATATTAAATAATATCAAACGGAAATGTCAAACTAATTAGGAGTGGCAGCAATCTAAAGTACAGTAAGTAAACTGTGCTAGAAAATTTTTTTTTAAAGAAATTATCAATTTTTTGTTTCTTGCATTGCTTTTTGCTGATGAAGCCTTGATTTATTATTTTTAAAAGTGCATCCAAAACAGCCGATGCTTTACTTAACTGAACAGTGAGATAACTATCATAAAAAAAAAAAAATTATGGCTCGTGTCAGCGTATTATCATGTGCGCGTAACACTGTTATGTCTCATGAAGAGCATCGGTCGCCAGTAACCAAAACAACGACTTCATTAGCTCAGCTTGGCGTTCATCTTGGCATTCAGTTTCACGTTCACCCGTATAGTTTCAGTTCCCGTAAGAATACGGGAATAAAATATAGCCTATGTTACTCCCCGTTAATGTAGCTTTCAATTAGTGAAAAAAATTTTAAAATCGCACCAGCCGTTTCCGAGATTAGCCGGAACAAACAGACAGACAGACAGACAGACAGACAGACAGATAGACAGACAGACAGACAGACAAAAATTTTAAAAATTGGTTTTTTGTTATGAGTACCGTATATACTTTTAGTGCATTAAGTAAAAAGCTGCAAATATGAAATTACAAACAGACACTTCAATTTTATTTATTTGTATATATATATATATATATATATATAAACAGTATATATTTATAAAACGTCATGAAATACACAGCGAAGCGGGTGGGTAACGGTTAGTATATATATATATATATATATATATATATATATGTGTGTGTGTGTGTGTGTGTGTGTGTGTGTGTGTGTGTGTGTGTGTGTGTGTGTGTGTGTGTGTGTGTGTGTGTGTGTGTTTTGTAGCACTTTTGAATTCCGTTTTTTTTCTCCTTGATCTTTATATCTATGGTTGGGCATAGTACGCTCTGGAAAAAATAATGGATTGCTTTAAATATGTTACTAGTTTGAGTAGTGATGTTAAAGCTACACAGTGCCCTTTTTAAAGACAGTAATATTGAAAGTAATTTGTGTTTTCTTTTTAGATTATATTATTAAATATATTCTTCAAATAAAAAAATTTTTACCGGTCTTCATTTTAAAAATTACAAATTTTTCTTGTAAATTACTCACTTTTAAAAGTTTTTTAGTTATTTTCAAGGATTTCTGTTTCTTAAGATTATTGAGAACAAAAGTTAGTTTGGAATTGAACATTTCAAACTAATTTTCCCTACTAAAAATTCCTTGTTGAATTTTAATAATTATTTTTACAGCTATGGAAAAAATATCAAATTTTTTAAAACTATTAATTTAAGATTTTTAGAAAAAATAACTAGTGCTCTCAGACCGAAATCCATACTAACTTTTAAAGAACATATATATATATATAAAAATTCTACAAAATTTTTTCAATATTATCTTGAACAGAAAAAATCCTTGGGAGAAATATATCCTCAAAATTGAAAAGTCTGAGAAAAACACAGTTAAGTTTGTAAAAGCATAAAACAAAAACTAATAATGCCTCTAAAGATCTAATTAAAAAAAATGTTATTATCCAAATTATGTACATTGTATCGAAACACTACTTTATTTAAATATGTTATATGAGGATATATTTTTTTTATATTTAAAATATGCTTTACATAAAATTGATAGCATTTATTATATATGTTACCGGCAAAGTATGAAATCCGGCATTCTATAGAATGCCTAGGCATTCTATACAATGCCTAAATCTAGCCGGCAATGTATGAAATGATTCCTATTTCACACATTGCCTAGGCATTCTATAGAATGCCAAATGAGAAACTGTCAAAGTATGAAATACATCTCAGATTCATTTCGAAAATTGTCAATTGGCAAGATATAAAACTTTTAACGAGTATCTCAGGCTCAGAATCTGTTAGTTGTACATTGCTGTTTGTTAGGAAATGTCAAAACACTCAATTTTACTTAAATTAGTTCAACAAAAAATTGGTTTTTCCCTGTGCTACCTGAAAATGGAGAAGCAAGCTATAGTGTTGGAGAATGAGACATGGTCTAAAGCAGGGGTCGGCAACCTATGTCACACGTGCCACATGTGGCATGCGGAAAAATTCTCAGTGGCACTTTGCAAAACTCAACAAATTTGTAAATTTTTGAATTATTTCAAAAATGCTCTACTGTGTGTTTCGCTGAATCATATTGGTAGATTGGTTTGACACGCAACAGCTAAAAGGTTGCCGACGCATGGTCCATAGACACAAAACAACTATTCAACGGTTAGTTGCCTAAAATTCGAGTTGATGATCCAAAAAAAAGGTTTTTTCTTAACTGAAATTACTTACTAGAAGTTAATAACTAATATAAAAAATGCTAAAATGACATTTAAGAAGGAACATATTGGTTACTGAATAGCTATGATGTGATGTTGCCGGAAAATAGAAGTAAACTCATTTAAACTGTTAAAGAAAGCGTCAGCACCATAAAACAGTGGTCCCCAACCCTTGTTCCGTGGTTCAAAGGGTATCAGGTCACTCAAGGAGCATTAAAATATTTCCATTATATTTACTGGGGTGTATTTTTTTCGTGTTTGTGCGACTTTCCATAAAAATCACTTTATATTTTATGTGAAATAATTTTATAATTATTTTTGGTGCAACTGAATTTTACTCTGAAGGCATGTTTAAATACAATTAAATTATAAAATCAAAACAATTTAAAATATAAATAATCAACGTCCCACCCTCAGCGGGCTGCCGTAAAATTATTAAACGTTGACTGGTCCGGAAGAGAAAACTGTTGGGAAGAACTGCAATACAGTATTACGTCACGGATTCTTTTTTTTCATAATGGGGATGCAGATTCATATTTTTACCATTTTCAGACCTACTACATTCTCCAGGGACTGGTATCCCTTTTTAGTACGACATCATGTAAGCGATACCAATTGCCTCCGGTAATTTTGACACCCAGTTTGACGATGTGAGCTTGTTCTAGGAATTTAATTTGCCAAGAGCAAAATTAATTTCATGATTCTGGGGATATGATAGAATTCGGAAAGAACTTTCAACCAAATACAAAAATGTTACTCGTTATGATATTGCACTGTACATCCACCTACGTGAAATTTGCCAGAAAAAACAGAAAATTATTTTTTTTAAAAAGGTATTGTAATACAAAACATTGATTTTTTTTTTTCGGAATGCCAATATATTGGCACTTGTAATGAGTGAGAAATAGGATGGTTTCTATCAACTTGGAATTTCTGAAGGAATTTTAATACCAAGTATATGCGAAATCACAATTTAACAATAATTTTTTTTAATGGCAGTCTCATTATTTTGTCAGAATAACCATATGTACTTTTAGGAATGTAAGTCATTGATATAATATCCTTATCATGACCTTTTCTCATACATTGCCTAAATAGCTTTAGGCATTCTATAGAATGCCTGGGCATTCTATACAATGCCTAGGCAAAGTATGTAATCAATCTCATATTTCATACTTTGCCTAAAAACGTCCGGCATTGTATAGAATGCCCGCATATCATACTTTGTCGGTAACATATATACGATGACAGAGATTACTCATGACATGATCTTAACATGATGCTTTCATAAAAGTTTTGAAACACTTATAAAAATAATAATGATACAAACTGAAATTAGAAACCCCCTAGGTTTGTACGTATAACATCTAATTTTTTCTCAGTTTTAAGTCGGTGCAATTTAAAAAGTTTGATTTTTATTGCATGACCTGAAATTATTTTACTATAGTATTATAATACATTTTGTAATATCATAGATAAATTCAGTTATATTTGCAAAACTTGTATACGGAATACTTGAACTCAATAAAGTCTCATTGTAATATCAGCTGAAAAAAGGCTGATTTTAAGTCATATAATTTTCAGTAGTATTCCACCTCTT